>JXCR01060211.1:73487-91845 GCA_002079205.1 Phalaenopsis hybrid cultivar
CTCTCTTTTTTCCCTCCATTCTCTTCCTCCAAAAGTTTTAGCTCAAAAGTCTTGTAATTCTATTAATATAGGCCGAAATAACTTGTCATTTCAATTATTAAATGAAAATTCTTTAGTGAATGATTACTCCTTTCTTGAGCTTGTGTGCTACCATTAATTTTTTAAATTTTACCTTATATTCTATTAAACTCATGCTCTCAACTTTCTCACACTTCACTCCACAATCCCAAAACTCCTTGAGATCAGCAACCACGCAACACAATTATTACAAATAGTCCAAATACCATCTATAAGTCTCAACCAAATTAGAGAAAGCTAAGACCTAATCTTATTCCCTACTCTTCATCCAGTCCAAATTATAAGCACACATCCTAAGCTAACATTCAACAAACATTACCGGTCAATTTAATCACCTAATTCATTCTTCAAAATGATCTTTCAAATTAGCACAAATTAACCAAATTTAGTAGTCTTAGTATTTTGAGCCACCATAATATCTCCAAATCCCTCATTATCCCACCATAATTTCTAGAAAACTTAATTAAAGATTAATCTAAATATTAAAAGGATTCTATACTTCTTAATGTTCAAGTGAATAGCACACCCAACAAGAAAGAATTAGGCATATTTTCTTTCACATATTCTTTTTTAATTATATATTTTTTATTTAACAGGAGGTGAGTTTCAACAATAATAATTAATTTTTTTGCTTAATAATCTAAAGCAAGTAAAGAAATCGTAGAAAGATGAAAAATAATTTTCTTTTAACAAAAACAGTGAAAGAAAAAATAATCAATCATAGCAATAGGCAAGATTTAAAATTTTATTATTCAAAAATTTTGCAAACGCAATTGCAATGGGTNCAATTATATATTTTTTATTTAACAGGAGGTGAGTTGCAACAATAATAATTAATTTTTTTGCTTAATATTTTAAAGCAAGTAAAGAAAATCGTAGAAAGATGAAAAATAATTTTCTTTTAACAAAAACAGTGAAAGAGAAAACAATCAATCATAGCAATAGGCAAGATTTAAAATTTTATTATTCAAAAATTTTGCAAACGCAATTGCAATGGGTGGAATAACTTAGAGATCAAAGTGAGATAACAATTCATCATTAACATGATCATAAATAGAGCAAAGTTCACATGATAATAACTAACAAGAGTCCCGATGAAAAGCAAAGGTAAAAAAGGTATAAATTAATTTATGTGTTGGTTCAGCCAATTAGTTTAGGTGTACTCCACTAGTCTACTCGAGATTTTCAGTATTCATTTCTTTAGCTCCTAGCAAGACGAAGAAGCCTACCTTCTTAATAAGTANCGAAAAGCAAAGGTAAAAAAGGTATAAATTAATTTATGTGTTGGTTCAGCCAATTGGTTTAGGTGCACTCCACTAGTCCTCTACTCGAGATTTTCAGTATTCATTTCTTTAGCTCCTAGCAAGACGAAGAAGCCTACCTTCTTAATAAGTAATAATAAAACCTACACTTTTTCAATTCCAAGCAAAAATAAACTACTTTGGCTCACTCGCTAGTCAATATAATAAAACTAAATTCCAAAAGTCACAACTGATCCCTTACAAACATATCAACAAAGTTTCTCCATATGCCAAGATTTGCAACATAGAAGATTGAGGACATATTAGATAAGGAACAGCCATAATGCGGATACTCTCATAAAAAAATCTCTTTTTAAAAAATTGGAAATTCATATGTTCGAAAATCTCACATGAAACATAATTCCCGGTCCTCTTTCATTCAATTAACAACAACAAAAACCATGTTCTAAGTCTATTAAGAGGATATTTATATCCTGAAAAACTAACCCTAATTTGACTGCTATTAAGAATTNCGAGGACATATTGGATAAGGAACAGCCATAATGCGGATTCTCTCATAAAAAAATCTCTTTTTGAAAAATTGGAAATTCATATGTTCGAAAATCTCACATGAAACATAATTCCCGGCCCTCTTTCATTCAATTAAAAACAACAAAAATCATGTTCTAAGTCTATTAAGAGGATATTTATATCCTGAAAAACTAACCCTAATTTGACTGCTATTAAGAATTCTTGCCAATTGAATGGTACGATTATCAAATTGTCTGGCATAATTAGTTCTATCCTATAGTTTTCACAAAAAAAATTAATCATACAACCCAATCAAAGTTGTACAGCACAATATATCATCCTTAAAAGAAATATGGTTTTCTACATATAGGACAAATGTTATAAATTCCGAATAACTTATTTTATGAATGAAGCATATGTCCATTTAGAAGTTGAAATAGACCAAATTATACAATATGGTCTATATGATATAGTACAATTACTTCAATAAATTTAATTACAAATTTTTCTTTAGCCAATGCGAATTGATCTTTTGGATTTTCAAAATTATTATGCATATCATATAATACAATCAAGTAATTGTATAATATGATCTTATTGAGATCATTTTGAATTAGTCAATAATTTTGAATCAATTTCGCTTTTAAATTCACGCATTTGTATGTTTTTCGTTGTTTCACAACAAGCTTTACCAAGAACTAATAACAAAAAATAAAGTTAAGGATTCGTTACAATAATATCCTACTTGTGTAGTCCTTTCATCCCCATTCCAGCACAAATTTATTCCTCATATACTTTAAGTTGATTTGTTTTAATTCAAGCCATAATTACCATAGATCTTTCACATGTTCCAAAATATTGTTGAAGAGGAAGAAGAAAAAGGGAGTTACTGGATAGAGAAATTTTGAGAATTATATTGCAGCACAGTATACATGGAAAGATCGTATCCCTTAATTCGTCCTTTTATTCTCTATTTATAAGGTTCTCAATTGGAGAAGCTAGATCTTAATCTAATAATAAATAAATAAATAAATAAGATTATAATAGAATATCTACGAACTTGTGGACAGCATGAATAAAATATTAATGAATATATAACGACAACTCCCAAGCCAAGTTATTGGGATGAGTCTCCAACCTGAATGATGATGAGTGCTTGCCATTGATTGATAAGCTGGTGATTCCTGCCAGCTAGGTGAGTGATCCTTGAAGCCAGGGTGAACAAATCTTCAAACTGAGGCAAATGAATTTGCCAAAGTTTATCATGGACCCTAACGAGCGATGGTCAACTCTAGTAAGACAGCCTTCCATCATTAGCTTGTCCTGAGTAAGGCTGAACCTAACTGAACTGAGCTTTAAGCATATTTGGATATACAACTTTTGTGGCCACCTCAAAGAATATAATAGGCCAGAACTTCCTCCCTCCATGAATTTCTCAAGCACAACTCATTTAAAATTCAGTGATAAACCAAACGAATTTCACTGCTCATTCCTTATTATGTACTAGCAAAATTTAATCAGATTTGATCCAATAATTTCCCATATGAACCATGACTAAACATTACCTGATGAGTGTGCCCAACAAGTGACATGCAATACGTGCATGGCAAGCTCACAAGGGATGAAATTTTCAATAAATCAGGATTTTTTATATACTTCTTTGATTTAAGACCAATTCAAGCACTAAATGGCAGGGACTANATAGTCCTTTCATCCCCATTCCAGCACAAATTTATTCCTCATATAGCTTAAGTTGATTTGTTTTAATTCAAGCCATAATTACCATAGATCTTTCACATGTTCCAAAATATTGTTGAAGAGGAAGAAGAAAGAGGGAGTTTCTGGATAGAGAAATTTTGAGAATTATATTGCAGCACAATATACATGAAAAGATCATATCCCTTAATTCGTCCTTTTATTCTCCATTTATAAGGTTCTCAATTGGAGAAGCTAGATCTTAATCTAATAATAAATAAATAAATAAATAAGATTATAATAGAATATCTACAAACTTGTGGACAGCATGAATAAAATATTACTGAATATAACGACAACTCCCAAGCCAAGTTATTGGGATGAGTCTCCAACCTGAATGATGATGAGTGCTTGCCATTGATTGATATAAGCTGGTGATTCCTGCCAGCTAGGTGAGTGATCCTTGAAGCCAGGGTGAACAAATCTTTAAACTGAGGCAAATGAATTTGCCAAAGTTTATCATGGACCCTAACGAGCGGTACTCGACTCTAGTAAGACAGCCTTCCATCATTAGCTTGTCCTGAGTAAGGCTGAACCTAACTGAACTGAGCTTTAAGCATATTTGGATATACAACTTTTGTGGCCACCTCAAAGAATATAATAGGCCAGAACTTCCTCCCTCCATGAATTTCTCGAGTACAACTCTTCTAACATTCAGTGAGAAACCCACCACAAATTTAACTGCTTTTTCCTTATTATGTGCTAGCAAAATTTAATCAGATTTGTCCAATAATTTCCCATATGAACCATGACTAAACATTACCTGATGAGTGTGCCCAACAATTGACATGCAATACGTGCATGGCAAGCTCACAAGGGATAAAAATTTCAATAAATCAGGATTTTTTATATACTTCTTTGATTTAAGACCAATTCAAGCACTAAATGGCAGGGACTANGAGGACAACTCCCAATCCAAGTTATTGGGATGAGTTTCCAACCTGAATGATGATGAGTGCTTGCCATTGATTCCTTGAAGCCAGGGTGAACAAATCTTCAAACTGAGGCAAATGAATTTGCCAAAGTTTATCATGAACCCTAACGAGCGGTACTCGACTCTAGTAAGACAGCCTTCCATCATTAGCTTGTCCTGAGTAAGGCTGAACCTAACTGAACTGAGCTTTAAGCATATTTGGATATACAACTTTTGTGGCCACCTCAAAGAATATAATAGGCCAGAACTTCCTCCCTCCATGAATTTCTCAAGCACAACTCATCTAACATTCAGTGAGAAACCAAACGAATTTCACTGCTTATTCCTTATTATGTACTAGCAAAATTTAATCAGATTTGATCCAATAATTTCCCATATGAACCATGACTAAACATTACCTGATGAGTGTGCCCAAAAAGTGGCATGCAATACGTGCATGGCAAGCTCGCAAGGGATAAAAATTTCACTAAATCAGGTTTTTTTATATACTTCTTTGATTGAAGACCAATTCAAGCACTAAATGGCAGGGACTAATTGTCAAAAAAAATAGCAGCCGGCAATCAATTTTAATCACCCCCAATAAAAAAACAAGATGCAAAGCAATTAAATACAAGAAACTGAATCAATACCTGCCAGCCTTTCTGGTTGAGAACCTTGACAGCAACCGTAACCCTATCCCCCCTACCCTCCACAGCAACAGTCCGAACAAAACCTTTGTAAACGTTTCCGAACCCCCCTTCCCCAATCAAAAGCTCTCGACTGAAGTCATTGGTTGCGCTCCTGAGCTCTGAGAGCTCAAAAACGCGAAGATCGCCGCACTTCTCCTCGAAAATGATCGGAATGCTCCGCGGAGACGGAGCCAAGCCCGACAAATTGCTTGTTTTCTTACCGCAGGGAGAGTTATCCAACGGAATCTTCTCCACGCTTGAAGAAGAGATCTTTGCCGCCGCTCTGACTCCAGCTCTGGGCCTCTCGCTCTCTTTAGAACCCCTGGGTCTGCTTTTAAAGAGAGAGAAACACCCCATTATCAGCTTCCGTCCAGCTNAAACGGAATCTTCTCCACGCTTGAAGAAGAGATCTTTGCTGCCGCTCTGACTCCAGCTCTGGGCCTCTCGCTCTCTTTAGAACCCCTGGGTTTGCTTTTGAAGAGAGAGAAACACCCCATTATCAGCTTCCGTCCAGCTATCTATTCACCCGTAGAGGCACATTCTGCAATTTTTAGGCAGGATTTGGCGAGCAAGAAGCAGCTTGAAGCAAGACGAACCTCCAACGAGGGGAAGGAAGAGAGAGCGGTCCGTTCAGCCAGAGCAGAGAATTAATGCGGAATGGAGGAAGATAGGAGGGAAACGGGGAGAAGGATATAAATTGTTTTTTTTTTTTTTTTTTTTTTNGTCGCTCTCTTTAGAACCCCTGGGTCTGCTTTTAAAGAGAGAGAAACACCCCATTATCAGCTTCCGTCCAGCTATCTATTCACCCGTAGAGGCACATTCTGCAATTTTTAGGCAGGATTTGCCGAGCAAGAAGCAGCTCGAGGGGAAGGAAGAGAGAGCGGTACGGTGAGCCAGAGAAGAGAATTAATGCGGAATGGAGGAGGAAGATAGGAGGGAACGGGTAGAAGGATATAAATTGTTTTTTTTTTTTTTTTTTTTTNATTTAAAGCTTTTAAACCGTATGTTGCTTAGTGTTAAGCATAGATACAATGGTTCAGGGAAGATATTTTTCATGTGGTAGTAATGTAAGGTACCAATACTAAGATTTATCTAGTGACATTTCTAGTAAAGAATTCAAAAAATAATAAAGCATGGATATATTTCATTATCGGGCTAGGAGCCCATTACTTTTCTCAACCGTTTTTCCAAAGGCATAGTAAAGAACTTGGGATTTATTTTTGATAAGCATAACTATCTCGCCAATACTTCTATCAACCATTTTTTCAAAGGCACGTTATGGAATTTGCACTCAGTATGTTACGGAATTTGCACTCAGTATATCATAATGAATATCATCACTTAATTGATATCTAGCATGCAGAAAATATCAGCAGGCTGTTAAAGCTTATAGAAGAGCTAAATTTTATAGGCACTTCAATACAATACATGTTAAGGATCCAATTATAACATGTTCTCCTACAAATGAAGTTGGCTCAAAGCAATAGGTTCATAACATTTTTTCTTGAAAATTGATATAACTTAATGATATTAAATATTTCAGAAAGCATTAAGAATGCTACCAAGAGAGCACACTCCTATCACGTTACTATATTACTAGACATTTTTAGGCACGTAAGATAAAATGGTTCTTCGATAGATAAACATTACAGTGAATATGGAAACTATTTTAATAATAATAAAAAAAAAAATCAAAGCAACACTGGGACAGCTATTGAAGAAGCTAATAACTATAGTTTCTATCCCATTAGTAAATATGAACTACCTTTTCTTAATAGTGACCTTGATGATAATGTTGATTTAGGAAAAAATATATATACATATAGAAAATTTGACGTTACGGATCTCTTGTGCAAGCATGCATTTGCTACAGCTTGGGATTATGGTACCAATTATTAGGACTTATGCGCTCATACACAGTAAGTATGGTTAGTTCCATATACAGAAACGTATATGCAGTAGAGAAAAACATCTAGGAGGGATCAAATAAAATATAGCGATACCTAAGAGTACCCTTTAAAAACAAGGCCCTCAGAGGGTGAGAAAGATGTGGTCTAGCTTAGGTATAACCATTGTAGAGTGAGAGGCTATAACTGAATTTTCTTATAAGGCCAAATGCCGTCGCCTACATAACTATTACGTCTATTAGTTCACTCTTCTGTAACTATAATATATTGTGATATATCATTTATGATTGCACTATTTTGTATTAAACTTGTAATCATTTTAACATACTCTATTGTATTTATCTTGTCTGAACCATGCTAAAATCTTGATCGAACCATCTCACAAAACTCTGTGTGGCTATTATGTTTTGGTCCTTATAATTTACTTTCTATGTTATGGCTAATATCAACGTTTAAAAAACAATCGAGGTGCTAAAGAGTAGCCTCGGAACTTAAGCCTTGGTCCTTCAGGCGAGGCTTATGCTTTTATTGCCTGAAGCATAAGCCTAGAGGAATTTTGCCTTGAGGTGTTTGAAGCACGCCTCAGTTATTTTTAATTACCTTATGAACGACTGAGATTAAAAACAAATGATAGGTTTATTTTCGAGCATTGCCTTGAGTGCAGTATATGCTTCGAATGTTGACGAGCATCCCTACTTTGAGTGTCATCCCGAGCTTCGACGAGCATAGAATCTCCATTTATCTACGGTTTCACTTCGAGCGCAACATCTGCGAAAGTCAACCCGAGCGTCTCTACTTTGAGTGTCGACCTAATCTCCATTTATCTATAGTATTGTTTTTGAGTGTCATCCTAAGTGCAGCTTCTGCTTCAAGCGTAGATGAGCCCAGGGATCCACTTCGTCTCTGTCGACCATCGTCAAAGTGATATGTAAATATTTATTTGTATTTCCTTTTTTAGAGTAATTGGTTTATTTCCCTATGTAATTGTTATTTTCCATGTAAATGAAATCCCTATTTGTAGATATTCAAAGTGTTAAGTATCGTCAAAGTGGCTACTCTTAGGTAATTGATATATCTCTGTTAAGTGGCAATTTTTATTTTACTTTTAAATTTTTCATGCCATTGATAAATATATTTGTGAAAAACTTCGATTACGTTATAGAGTGAGTCTTTTACCTAATAAGTTGCAATATTTAATACTAGTAAGTTTGATAAAGTATATTGACATATTTCAATTCTAAGTTTAATTATTAAGATTTGTGAACGGTCAAATATCATATTTATGAAGTATGATTTTTTTTTATGAATTTTTTTTATTATTATTTAAGGCTTACGCCTCCCTAACTAAGAAAAAAATGCCTCAATTTTGGATTTCTTCTTTTAAAAAATTGGTTGCTATCTCACATTTCTTACAATTAATTTGTCAAATGCACTCTACTATATCATAACTATTGTAATTATATTCCTTGTTGTATCAAATTAGGATATAATCCATAATCAAACCACAACCAAATAACCCTTTGAACAATGAACGAACAGTGAACAGAAAATAATAAATTCATAAGTAATCCATTTTCAAAAAATAAGTCAGATAATTTAAAAGTAACAATTGAATAATCTTTGTACCATGATTAAACCATCCTTCTTTGAATCATGATTTATCCATCTTTGAATCACCAACAATTAATGATTGAACCATCTCCATACAAAATCTATATACTCTGACATTAGAAGTAGCGCCCAATTATCCCCATTTGGAAGGCATTTTGGTCTTGAGGGAACTTATGTCCATATTTCTCATAAAGAATAATCAATAATCATATTTCTATAATTTTCACTATTATAAGGAATATAAAATCAAAATTTTCCAAAAATAAAAAGGGTTTTTAATTGATATATACTTGTTCATATAAAATTGAACTAATCATTAAATATAAGGTGGATGCCTCTTAAATTATAAAGCAATGTGCTCCTTGCATAGTGTGAGGCATATATGGATGTTGTTATAATCCATATCTTGCCATTCACCCATCAAAATTTTCCCACAATAGCGTAAATGTTTCAAAGATGCACTTTTCTTTTAACTTGATGACGGCTAACTTTATCACTCTATACAGTGGGATGTCCTTATACTCAAACTTCGAAAATTCAATCTTCACTTCAAAATTCTAAGTTATCATTTGATACTTCATGCCAAATCGTTAGGGAATTGGTCTTCATCACTATTTGGTGGAATGAGAGGGATTCATTTCCTCTACTAGACTTGGCGAGTCAACGTTGTAGCTATGGGTGATCTCTCTGAGTTATCACCTCTCAAAGGCAATAAGCTTTTATTGCAGTTAGAGAATTTCTCTTTGCATATCCTCCATAGAAAGCTCATAAACACCTCTTTGCATATTTCTTCTATGCGGCATTGTGTCATTTTCTCTTGGTCAAGTTTTCAACGGATGTACTATTGTAGATAAATGGTTAGTTGAAAGTTTATTTTTGGTGAAGATAGTAAAGTTGAATTTTAAAATTTTAGATAATGATAGAAATTGCGGTGCAATGAATAGGGTATGTTAAGGATTTTTTTTTTTTTGTGAATTTTGATATGGGAAAAGAAAGATTACCCTAAAATTTAGGATTTAGTGGGCTCTCATACCAAATGATACCATTCTAGAGCACCAAAAAGGTGTTTAGGGAGTAGATTTATTGGGAAAATGGTTGTGAAATAACAAGATGATAATATGGGCAGTCGACAACGTTTGGAGAGAGATAAATGAAGTTCGACGGCTATCTCAGCTAAAAATAGTGGATCAAACAATGGATGGCGAGATACAGGCGGCGAGGAGATCACTTACAAAAGAAAGAGGATACAACACTCTAGGAAGCATAAAACCGAGAATAAAATCTCCAAACACAATAACAATAACAAAAAATATTCTCCAAAAAAGTAAAAACCCACACATAAATAGTTCCTTAATATCAAGAATTATAATTAGAAATAACAAAATTGGAAAGAAAAAAAAAGGAGAGAGAATAAAAATGGAAAAAAAAAATTTAAATCAACATTTTTCTCCTACCACAATCACGGCTTCCCGCAAACCCCCAGATTCTGCAAACCATGGAACAGGTGCTACGCGGTAATCATTTTTGTGAAATATTTAAACTATAGTATTGTGGTTGTATTTCANCCAATGTGCTCCTTGCATAGTGTGAGGCATATATGGATGTTGCTATAATCCATATCTTGCCATTCACCCATCAAAATTTTCCCACAATAGCGTAAACATTTCAAAGATGCACTTTTCTCTTAACTTGATGGCGGCTAACTTTATCACTCTGTACAGTGGGATGTCCTTATACTCAAAATTCAAAAATTCAATCTTCACTTCAAAACTCTAAGTTATCATTTGATACTTCATGCCAAATCGTTAGGGAATTGGTCTTCATCACTATCTGGTGAAATGAGAGGGATACATTTCCTCCTCTAGACTTGGCGAGTCAACGTTGTAGCTATGGGTGATCTCTCTGAGTTATCTCCTCTCAAAGGCAATAAGCTTTTATTGCAGTTAGAGAATTTCTCTTTGCATATCCTCCATAGAAAGCTCATAAACACCTCTTTGCATATTTCTTCTATGCGGCATTGTGTCATTTTCTCTTGGTCAAGTTTTCAACGGATGTACTATTGTAGATAAATGGTTGGTTGAAAGTTTATTTTTGGCGGAAGGTATCGGGATAGGTTTTTGGTGAAGATAGTAAAGTTGAATTTTAAAATTTTAGATAATGATAGAAATTGCGGTGGAATGAATAGGGTATGTTAAGGATTTTTTTTTTTTTTGTGAAGTTTGATATGGGAAAAGAAAGATTACCCTAAAATTTAGGATTTAGTGGGCTCTCATACCAAATGATACCATTCAAGAGCACCAAAAAGGTGTTTAGGGAGTAGATTTATTGGGAAAACGGTTGTGAAATAACAAGATGATAATATGGGCAGTCGACAACGTTTGGAGAGAGATAAATGAAGTTCGACGGCTATCTCAGCTAAAAATAGCGGATCGAACAATGGATGGCGAGATACAGGCGGCGAGGAGATCACTTACAAAAGAAAGAGGATTCAACACTCTAGGGAGCATAAAACAAAGAATAAAATCTCCAAACACAATAACAATAACAAAAAAAATTCTCTAAAAAAGTAAAAACCCACACATAAATAGTTCCTTAATATCAAGAATTATAATTAGAAATAACAAAATTGGAAAGAAATAAAAAAGGAGAGAGAATAAAAATGGAAAAAAAAATGTAAAATCAACATTTTTCTCCTACCACAATCACGACTTCTCGCGAACCCCCAGATTCCGCAGACCATGGAACAGGTGCTACGCGGTAAAAATTTTTGTGAAATATTTAAACTATAGTATTGTGGTTGTATTTCAAATTGATGTTCGTGCTTCATAGAAATAACTTTTTAACATGAAGGAGATAATATATCTTAAATATGGAGTAGAATTGATGTATCACATCAACCGAATAAAAAAAATCAAGCTAAAAGTCNTCTTCAAATTGATGTTCGTGCTTCATAGAAATAAGTCCTTAACATGAAGGAGCATAATATATCTTAAATATGGAGTAGAATTGATGTATCACATCAACCGAATAAAAAAAATCAAGCTAAAAGTCAAATTATGAGAGCTAAAGCTATATAGCCTAAGAAAGAAACAAACAAAGAGACTTAACTACAATTGCCTAAAAAAGAACCCAAAAGGAAGCATAGAGATTAGATTANGTTCTTAACATGAAGGAGATAATATATCTTAAATATGGAATAGAATTGATGTATCACATCAACCGAAGAAAAACAATCAAGCTAAAATTAAAATTATGAGAGCTAAAGCTATATACCTAAGCAAGAAACAAACAAAGAGACTTAACTACAATTGCCTAAAAAAGAACCCAAAAGGAAGCATAGAGATTAGATTATTTTGAATGTATTTTATATTTTATTATTTTTTTTTATTTTTACTTCTCCCCTATGTACTTTTATGGTTGGTCATAAAATGAAGAAGCATTAACGAGCGGTCCAAACTTATCCCTCTTTCACATTCCCCCTTTTTCCTCTCTTTTTTCCCTCCATTCTCTTCCTCCAAAAGTTTTAGCTCAAAAGTCTTGTAATGTATTAATNATTTTTTATTTTTACTTCTCCCCTATGTACTTTTATGGTTGGTCATAATATGAAGAAGCATTAACAGGAGGTCCAAACTTATCCCTCTTTCACATGCCCCTTTTTTTACTCTCTTTTTTCCCTCCATTCTCTTCCTCCAAAAGTTTTAGCTCAAAAGTCTTGTAATTCTATTAATATAGGNTACGAGCGGTCCAAACTTATACCTCTTTCACATGCCCCTTTTTTTCCTCTCTTTTTTCCCTCCATTCTCTTCCTCCAAAAGTTTTAGCTCAAAAGTCTTGTAATGTATTAATATAGGCCGAAATAACTTGTCATTTCAATTATTAAATGAAAATTCTTTAGTGAATCATTACTCCTCTCTTTAGCTTGTGCGCTATCATTAATTTTTTAAATTTTACCTTATATTCTATTAAACTCATGCTCTCAACTTTCTCACACTTCACTCCACAATCCCAAAACTCCTTGAGATCAGCAACCACCCAACACAATTATTACAAATAGTCCAAATACCATCTAAAAGTCTCAACCAAATTAGAGAAAGCTAAGACCTAATCTTATTCCCTACTCTTCAACACTCGTCTAACTTTGCCAAACTCATCCAGTCCAAATTATAAGCACACATCCTAAGCTAACATTCAACAAACATTACCGGTCAATTTAATCACCNCAAGATCAGCTACCACCCAACACAATTATTATAAATAGTACAAATACCATCTATAAGTCTCAACCAAATTAGAGAAAGCTAAGACCTAATCTTATTCCCTACTCTTCAACACTCGTCTAACTTTGCTAAACTCATCCAATCCAAATTATAAGCACACATCCTAAGCTAACATTCAACTCAACAAACATTACCGGTCAATTAAATCACCTAATCCATTCTTCAAAATGAACTTTCAAATTAGCACAAATTAACCAAATTTAGTAGTTTTAATATTTCGAGCCACTATAATATCTCCAAATCCCTCATTATCCCACCATAATTTCTAGAAAACTTAATTAAAGATTAATCTAAATATTAAAAGGATTCTATACTTCTTAATGTTCAAGTGAATAGCACACCCAACAAGAAAGAATTAGGCATATTTTCTTTCACATTTTCTTTTTAATTATATATTTTTTATTTAACAGGAGGTGAGTTGCAACAATAACAATTAATTTTTTTGCTTAATATTTTAAAGAAAGTAAAGAAATTCGTAGAAAGATGAAAAAATAATTTTCGTTTAACTAAAACAGTGAAAGAAAAAACAATCAATCATAGCAATAGGCAAGATTAAAATTTTATTATTCAAAAATTTTGCAAACGCAATTGCAATAGTTGGAATAACTTAGAGATCAAAGTGAGATAACAATTCATCATTAACATGATCATACATAGAGCAAAGTTCACATGATAATAACTAACAAGAGTCCCGATGCAAAATAAAAATCAAAGGTAAAAATGGTATAAATTAATTTATGTGTTGGTTCAGCCAATTGGTTTAGATGCACTCCACTAGTCCTCTACTCGAGATTTTCAGTATTCATTTCTTTAGCTCCTAGCAAGACGAAGAAGCCTACCTTCTTAATAGATAATAATAAACCCTACACTTTTTCAATTCCAAGCAAAAATAAACTACTTTGGCTCACTCACTAGTCAATATAATAAAACTAAATTCCACAAGTCACAACTGATCCCTTACAAACATATCAACAAAGTTTCTCCAATATGCCAAGATTTGCAACATAGAAGATCGAGGACATATTAGATAAGGAACAGCCATAATGCGGATACTCTCATAAGAAAATCTCTTTTTGAAAAATTGGAAATTCATATGTTCGAAAATTTCACATGAAACATAATTCCCGGCCCTCTTTCATTCAATTAACAACAACAAAAATCATGTTCTAAGTCTATTAAGAGGATATTTATATCCTGAAAAACTAAACCTAATTTGACTGCTATTAAGAATTCTTGCCAATTGAATGGTACGATTATCAAATTGTCTGGTATAATAGTTTTCACAAAAAAAATTAATTTTGGATGATCATACAACCCAATCAAAGTTGTACAGCACAATATATCATCCTTAAAAGAAATATGGTTTTCTACATATAGGACAAATGTTATAAATTCCGAATAACTTATTTTATGAATGAAGCATATGTCCATTTAGAAGTTGAAATAGACCTAATTATACAATATGGTCTATATGATATAGTACAATTACTTCAATAAATTTAATTACAAATCTTTCTTTAGTCAATGTGAATTGATCCTTTGGATTTTCAAAATTATTATGCATATCATATAATCAATCAAGTAATTGTATAATATGATCTTATTGAGATCATTTTGAATTAGTCAATAACTTTGAATCAATTTCACTTTTAAATTCACTCATTTGTATGTTTTTCGTTGTTTCACAACAAGCTTTACCAAGAACTAATAATAAAAAATAAAGTTAAGGACTCGTTACAATAATATCCTACTTGTGTAGTCCTTTCATCCCCATTCCAGCACAAATTTATTCCTCATATAGCTTAAATTGATTTGTTTTAATTCAAGCAATAATTACCGTAGATCTTTCACATGTTCCAAAATATTGTTGAAGAGGAAGAAGAAAGAGGGAGTTTCTGGATAGAGAAATTTTGAGAATTATATTGCAGCACAATATACATGGAAAGATCGTATCCCTTAATTCGTCCTTTTATTCTCTATTTATAAGGTTCTCAATGGGAGAAGCTAGATCTTAATCTAATAATAAATAAATAAATAAATAAGATTATAATAGAATATCTACGAACTTGTGGACAGCATGAATAAAATATTANTTCAACAGTTGTATAAATTAATGAGCTCTTAATTGCTTTATTTCCTATAAATTTACTAAACACAAAAGATGAGGGCTCCGAAAAAGTATTATAATTCAGATGGGGCAAATATTACATTTTATCCTCTTTATTAATAAAGCTTCAAATTATAGGAGGCCTAATTGCCCTCTCTGAACAGTATTTGGATACTTCACTCTGCCACACATTTCTATATCCACATTCTTTGAAAAATGAATGATTATAATAAAATTTTCTTGGAGTAAAAAAAAAATTAATGAAGCTTGTTTATCTCCTTTCTCATGTAATATGAGCGTAAAATAATATGTTTGGGCGGGTTGGGAATGACCGGGGTGTTGCGAGATATATATACTCGCTGTTGTGATATATATATATATATATATATATATATATATGACTCATTTAAGCACACATTTATTATAATTTTTAGGCCAAAAAATAACATATTTATGTAGAATATGCATGTATGAGAGAATATTATCCTTTGTTTTATTAGGCAGAGTATTTGATGCATATTTCTTATTTTGTTTACAACTGATGTGTTGTATATTGAAACACTCATTGCTCTTTATAAATTTATTTTAATAATAATATTTATTTATTTATTTATTTTTCTTTTGGTTCAATTTAAGCTTGAAAATCACATCTTTTAAAGTTTTATTGAATTTTAATTCTTATTTTGAATAATGATTTAGCTTTTTTTCATCTAGTCTATGTTGATGTTTATTTCTGGTCGTTAGACTTAATAGATTTATGAGTGTATATTAAATTTGACTTAAATGACTAATTTTTATTATTGAAGTTTAAATATTTATAAAAAAAAACTTTAATTAATATTGTTCGTTCTATAATTTATTATAGTTGTATTNTAATTTTAAGTCTTATTTTGAATAATGATTTAGCTTTTTTTCATATACTCTATTTTGATGTTTATTTCTGGCCGTTAGACTTAATAGATTTATGAGTGTATATTAAATTTGACTTAAATGACTAATTTTTATTGTTGAAGTTTAAATATTTATAAAAAAAAACTTTAATTAATATTGTTCGTTCTATAATTTATTATAGTTGTATTTCAAATAATTTATGTAAATTTTAATAAATGTGTATAGAAATATCAAATGATAAAAAAAGGTCAAAGGATGAATAAATGTGTATTTTTCAAGCACCTAATTAGCTGATTGTAAATAATAAATGAGTATGTACATAAGTATAAATAAACAAGATTATTAAAATTTAATTTGTTGTATGCAAAAAAATTAAAAAAAAACTATTTGATTTTATACTCACATTGAATAAAAAAATCCGTTTTCACGAGGGTAAGACAGGAATACACCATATTTGAATTCTTCACTTTATCTGCAACAATTGAACTGGGCGTTTGAGCACAAAAATTATATATTTTTAAATAAATATATAGTTACATATCTAACACAAAGAGTTTTTATATTTTTATGCACATCATTCACATCAACCATATTATTATTACCCACTTCTTAAAAAGAAATACATATTTTTTATCTAAAAATTTACAAAATTAAAAAATAAGAAATGAAAATATCAAACTTTCAAGGTTAGGTTTGTAAATACTAAAAAACAATGTAGTATTTATATAAATTTCTTATATATATATATATATATATATANACTATTTGATTTTATACTCACGTTAAAAAAAAAAATCTGTTTTGACGAGGGTAAGACACGAATACACCATATTTGAATTCTTCACTTTATCTCCAACAATTGAACTGGGCGTTTGAGCACAAAAATTATATATTTTTAAATAAATATATAGTTACATATCTAACACAAAGAATTTTTATATTTTTATGCACATCATTCACATCAACCATATTATTATTACCCACTTCTTAAAGAGAAATACATATTTTTTATCTAAAAATTTACAAAATAAAAAAATAAGAAATGAAAATATCAAACTTTCAAGGTTGGGTTTGTAAATACTAAAAAACAATGTAGTATTTAGTATATATATATATATATATANAACCCATTCATTTGGAATCTTTCATTTTATTGTTAACCAATATGACTCATTTAAGCACACATTTATTATAATCTTTAGGCCAAAAAATAACATATTTATGTAGAATATGCATGTATGAGAGAATATTGTCTTTTGTTTTATTAGGTAGAGTGAGTATTTGATGCATATTTCTTAGTTTGTTTAGAACTAATGTGTTGTATATTGGAACACTCATTGCTCTTTATAAATTTATTTTATTAATATATTTTTTATTTATTTATTGTTTCTTTTAGTTCAATTTGAGCTTGAAAATCACATGTTTTAAAGTTTTATTGAATTTTAATTCTTATTTTGAATAATGATTTAGCTTTTTTTCGTTTAGTCTATCTTGATGTTTATTTCTGGTCGTTAGAGTTAATAGATTTATGAGTGTATATTAAATTTGACTTAAATGACTAATTTTTATTGTTGAAGTTTAAACATTTATAAAAAAAAAACTTTAATTAATATTGTTTGTTTTATATTTTATTATAGTTGTATTTCAATAATTTATGTAGATTTTAATAAATGTGTATAGAAATATCAAATGATAAAAAAGGTCAAAGGATGAATAAATGTGTATTTTTCAAGCACCTAATTAGCTGATTGTAAATAATAAATGAGTACGTACGTAAGTATAAATAAACAAGATTATTAATATTTAATTTTTTTGTATAAAAAGAAATTAAAAAAATAGTTGATTTTATATTTACTTTTAAAAAAAACAAAAAAATCGATTTTGACAAGGGGAAGACAACATACACCATATTTGAATTCTTCACTTTATCTCCAACAATTGAACTAAGCGTTTGAGCACAAAAATTATATATTTTTAAATAAATATATAGTTACAAATCTAATACAAAGAATTTTTATATTTTTATGCACATCATTCACATCAACCATATTATTATTACCCACTTCTTAAAAAAAAATACATATTTTTTATCTAAAAAATTTACTAAACCAAAATGTAAGAAATGAAAATCTCAAACTTTCAAGGTTAGGTTTGTAAATCCTAAAAAACAATGTAGTATTTATATAAATCCTAAAAAAATTTACATTTAAAAAAAATGTAGTATTTATATATATATATATATATATATATATATATATATATATATTAAAAAGTTAAATTCTTATTTTCTCCAGGATCAAGTTTTTGGTACTGTTGCAAAGTAAGGAAATATAAGTGAAAAATATAATCAAAGACATT
>JXCR01060211.1:119086-182733 GCA_002079205.1 Phalaenopsis hybrid cultivar
AGTTCCTCCGCCTTCTCCCCCTCCATCGCCTCCCTCACCATCTTCTCCACCATCTCCCTGCCACACACATCCTTCATATCTAAACCAACCTTCCACACCTCCCCAACCAATCTACTATTAACCTGCTGATCCCATGCCCACGGCCAACACACCATTGGGACACCTGCCGCCGCACTCTCCACCGTCGAATTCCACCCGCTGTGCGTAAGGAAACACCCCACCGCACGGTGTTTCAGCACCTCCTCCTGCGGAGCCCACGATACCAATCTCACCCTCTCCCTCGACTCTGTCGTCTCGACCACAGCGGCTCCACCGGCCACCAGGTCAGGCCTTATCACCCACAAGAAACGGAAACCGCTGTCTACAAAACCGTGCCAGAAGTCTGTAAAATCTTCCTTTGTCAGCTGCGTGATGCTGCCGAAGCTAACATAGACAACGGATCGGTCGGGCTGAGCGTCCAGCCAGGAGAGGGCCGAGGGGTCCTCGGCCAAAAGACTGGCGGAGACAGTTGATGAGGTAATTGATTCAACGAGGGCATGGAGGGGCCCGACGGCGTAAGTGTTGGGAAAGAGTGAGCGCATTTGAGAGAGCACCGGAGCTTCGAGGAAGTTTGAAGTGTTGAGGATTAGTCCTTTCGACCTTATGGCGCTGGCGGCGACTTCAGCGNTATTTGAGAGAGCACAGGAGCTTCGAGGAAGTTTGAAGTGTTGAGGATTAGTCCTTTCGACCTGATGGCGCTGGCGGAGACTTCAGCGAAAAATCGAAGCTCTTCGTCTTCAGCTTTTGTTGCTTTTCTACACATTGTAGGGAGGTCTCGACGCCGGAGAAAGCTTTCCAAGGCNGCATTTTAAGAACATCTGCATTTTATGGGTTCATCATAGATCTAAGAACCCCAGATCATAGATTTTTTGCAGGCACGCTTTTTATGGGTTCATCAAGGTCTCCGTCGGCTGCAACTTTTAACAGTTGTTAGTTACTCTAGCCCAAATANTGGCCGGCACGCTTTTTATGGGTTCATCAAGGTCTCCGTCGGCTGCAACTTTTAACAGTTGTTAGTTTACTCTAGCCCAAATAATTTGTTTTTAAAATTCACGAACTTCAAAATCTTAGAATATAATGAACAAAATAGAAGAAAGAATTGCTGCTAGGTACCTGGAAAAGGGAGCTCGCCGGCCTCTATCATGTGCGGGANCATGCTTTTTATGGGTTCATCAAGGTCTCCGTCGGCTGCAACTTTTAACAGTTGTTAGTTACTCTAGCCCAAATAATTTGTTTTTAATATTCACGAACTTCAAAATCTTAGAAACAAAATAGAAGAAAGAATTGCTGCTAGGTACCTGGAAAAGGGAGCTCGCCGGCCTCTATCATGTGCGGGAAGCGGAGATAAACCCAAAGGCTAGATGCACTGATTGTTCGGAATACAATTGGTGGGATGCCCAAGGCCAGAGCGGCGTCCATGGCTAAGGGCATCAATCCATCCACGATTAAGCAGCTCACCGGAGGCCANCACAATTGGTGGGACGCCCAAGGCCAGAGCGGCGTCCATGGCTAAGGGCATCAATCCATCCACGATTAAGCAGCTCACCGGAGGCCAACCGTCGGACTCTTGGCTTCCACCGGCGAGCAGAAGTGCGCGGAAGGAATCCAAAGAGCGGGTTCTGAGAGAATGCCCGAGTTCACGTAATTGGTGTACTGAGCGAGGGTTGTCATCAGGGAGACCGTCGGGAATTGAAATGAAGCGGAAATTGGGGCGGAGGGAGAAGCGAGAATATTTTGAAGGGGAGAAGACGNTACAATTGGTGGGACGCCCAAGGCCAGAGCGGCGTCCATGACTAAGGGCATCAATCCATCCACGATTAAGCAGCTCACCGGAGGCCAACCGTCGGGGTCTTGGCTTCCACCGGCGAGCAGCAGTGCGCGGAAGGAATCCAAAGAGCGGGTTCTGAGAGAATGCCCGAGCTCACGTAATTGGTGCACTGAGCGAGGGTTGTCATCAGGGAGGCCGTCGGGAATTGAAATGAAGCGGAAATTGGGGCGGAGGGAGAAGCGAGAATATTTTGAAGGGGAGAAGATGCGGAGGAGGCGGTGGTTGTGGACGGTGTTGAGAAAGCTGATGCGGAAGCTGCCGGCGAAGGAGAGAGCGTCGGCTAAGCGGAGCATGGTGTTTATGTGGCCTTGGATGGGGAAGGGGAAGATGAGAACGTGGGCTTCTCGCTGCTGGTTTTCTTTGGCCGACTCCATCAATTTTGTTTGTGGGATGGAAGGAACTGTTTTACCTTCGAATCTTTAATGCCAAAGGTGGACGGCTTGAAGAGCAGGCGGCAATTAGAAGAATTTTTTTTTCAGGGTTAAACTTGTAAATGAAACAATCTGTAAATACATAAACATGTTATATGTATGCAACAATTTTTTTCTGTTTTTAATTATGAATGGAAGATACTGTTACCTATGATATCCAAGATGTCTGAGTGAACATGCGTAAAGAGGCAAGTTTCAATTACAAGAACTAAACTAAATTAACATTTGGATATTTGTTCATTGAAATTAATGTGTGTCGTAGTCATAAATTTAATGCCACCTTAGAATTATACAAAAACCAGTCACACAATCAAGTTGTTAAAGAGAGTAAGCAAGAGATGATATCTCGATTTTTATGTGGAAAACTCTGTGAGGAAAAAAACATGTGGTTTTGACCAATTGAAATCATTCAATATGAATGGTGCGTATACAAGTTCGTTTTTCTCTTGAATTAGAAAAAATAGAGTTATAAGGATAATCATTGTAAGGGCACAATAGCGGTTCATCGATAATAGTCGTAGTCTGGTAGTGCTTAATGTAGTTCTTAGTGACAGCAGGCTTCAATTATTGAAGTCGATTGCTATGGAGGTATTAGTCCATCGTGAATTTTATAGATTGTGGCTGTGATTCCAGCTCGTCCTATAGTCCTTAATTGAAGGCCATGGAAGTTGTTGGCTATGTGGGCCACAAAAGTCATAATACGAAGCTACAGAAGCTAAGAGCCGACTATGTGGGCCACAAAAGACATAGTACGAAGCTGTAGAAGCTAAGAGCCATGTAGGTCGTAGTGATGAGCAATGATGACATCTGTAATACACAAGAGTTTAAGTCAAGAGCTGGACGAGTTGTACTTCATATAGGTTGTAGTTAATTACTTAAGTCGTAATGATGAGCTATGATGATGTGCATGGGTTGTCGGGACAGAAGTTAGGAACTATAAGAAATGTGGATAATGTCGGTCGTAGTCGGCTACGCAGCCGCAATGGTGAGCTATGATGATGTCTGAAGGCTCTAGGGACTAAATTTGAGAGTTGCATGAGTTGTGAATCACATAAGGTGTAGTTTGTCAGGTAGCCCGTAGTGTTGAGTTATGTTGACGTCCTAAGGCCGCAAGGATTGAAGTCTAGAGAAAGTTACTATCATGAGTATATTGTTATGTCTACTTCGGGAATTTTCGTTACCACTGCAAGTAGGGTGCGTTGTTACTTTGCAATCTATGTCGAGGTTCTATAGTGTACATTGTGACATCACAAACGACTTTGTTGGAAAGAGCTGGTGATAACCAATGATGGTTGATGATGGCCATATACGATGGCCAAAGGTACTGAAAGCAGCGACCAGGGGTAACAGAGGTAAGAGCATCCCGAGTTGGCATCAGGGTAGTGGAAGTTAGAGATGGTCGGAAGATGTGTCAAACAAAGATGGTTGACGCCTGTGGTGGTGGCCAGATTCAATCATAGACAGTGACAATCAAAGTTGGTCGGACCCGACCGATAACATTAAGCCCAACAACACTGACTGGCATAACAAATCTTCATGATCGCGGAAGCATTATTCAATTCAGTCGACCGAGCTGCCTATGCCAAAAAATAGTAAGGTGGTGTGCTCACAAGGTAAAAAACCTAGAATGAACTATGGTATCCTTTCATAAATATGAGAATAAATGTAACTTCATATATTATTTCTCATCTCTGGGATTATTTCATGAATAAAAATTACACAACCTTTTAGTCAACTTTTCATTATTGTGCGTAAGGGTGTAAACGAGCCGAACACGAGCTGCAATTATGAGTTATGATGATGTACGTAGGCCCTAGGAGATAGAGTTGGGAGATGTATGAGTTGTGAATCTCATAAGCTGTAATTTGTCATGTAGCCCTTAGTGGTGGGTTATGTTGACGTCCTAAGGCAACAATGATTGAAGTTTAGAGAAAGTCATCCTCATTGGAGTATTTTGTTATGTCGTTTTCGGGATTTGTCATTACACTACAAGTAGGGTGTGTTTGTACTTTGCAATCTATGTCGGGGGGTCTCTAGTGCACATTGTGACTTCACAAAAGATGTTATTGAAAGGAGCAAGTGGCAACCAATGAAGGTCCTCGATGATGGCCAAAGATATCGGAAGCGGCGAGGACCAGAGGTATCAGAGGCAAGAGCAACCCAAGTTGGCAGTAGTGGCGGTTAGAGATGGTCGAAAGATGTGCCAACCGAAGTTGGGGAGACTGTAGTGACGACCAGATTCAGTCGTAGACAGTGACAGTCAGAGTTGACCGGACACTGACAGTCAGAGTTGGTCCGACCCGACCAATAATATTATCCCTAACAATACTGACAGACGTAGCAAATCTTCATGATCGTGGAAGCTATATTCAATTCAGTTGACCAAGCCTCCTAGGCCAAAAAATGGTAAGATAGTGTGCTCACATGGTAAAAAACCTAGAATGACCTACCGTGTCCTTACTTAAAATAGGGGCATAAATATATCCTCAAATATTATTTTTCATTTGTGGAATTACTTCATGAATAAAAATTACACAACCCTTTCATCAATCAACTTTTTATTGTTGTGCTCTCTCTACTTCTCTATTGTCTATTCAGTGATTCATAAAAATTTAAGTTTTTGATATGTAAATAAAAAAAAATTGCGTGATTTGTTTAAGAAATCCCATTCTTATTAAATACACAACAGCAGCCTTAAAAGTTAAACAATAATAGAGCAGAAAGTAGCTAAATGGCTGCGTCAAACTGGTCATTCGTCGTCGCCGCCAGACGGACGCCCGCTTAATGACAAAATGTCCCTTAACAACCTCTCCAAGTCCAACCTGGAATCCCCACCTTCCCCCACGCTCCTCCCAATCTCCACAGCCATTNAACCAGATTCAGTCGTGGACAGTGACAGTCAGAGTTGGTCGGACCATACCAATTACATTATCCCTAACAACATTGACAGACGTAGCAAATCATCATGATCGCGGAAGCTTTATGCAATTCAGTTGACCAAGCCGCCTAGGCCAAAAAATAGTAAGGTAGTATGCTCACATGGTAAAAACCTAAAATGACCTATAGTGTCCTTACTTAAAATAGGGGCATAAATATATCCTCAAATATTATTTTTCATTTGTGGAATTACTTCATGAATAAAAATTACACAACCCTTTCATCAATCAACTTTTTATTGTTGTACTCTCTCTACTTCCTATTCTCTATTCTTTGAGTGTGATTCAGAAGATAAATTAGGATTTAATAATAAACATATAAAAAATTAAGTTTTTGATATGTAAATAAAAAAAATATTGCGTGATATGTTTAAGAAATCCCATTCTTATTAAATACACAGCAGCAGCCTTAAAAGTTAACAATAATANCTCTATTCTTTGAGTGTGATTCACAAGATAAATTAGGATTTAATAATAAACATATTAAAAATTAAGTTTTTGATATGTAAATAAAAAAAAAATTGCGTGATATGTTTAAGAAATCCCATTCTTATTAAATACACAGCAGCAGCCTTAAAAGTTAACAATAATAGAGCAGAAAGTAGCTAAATGGCAGCGTCAAACTGGTCATTCGTCGTCGTCGCCAGATGCACGCCCGCTTAATGACAAAATGTCTCTTAACAACCTCTCCAAGTCCAACCTGGAATCCCCACCTTCCCCCACGCTCCTCCCAATCTCCACCGCCATTTTCTTCGCCACTTGCAGAAGTTCCTCCGCCTTCTCCCCCTCCATCGCCTCCCTCACCATCTTCTCCACCATCTCCCTGCCACACACATCCTTCATATCCAAACCAACCTTCCACACCTCCCCAACCAATCTACTATTAACCTGCTGATCCCATGCCCACGGCCAACACACCATCGGGACTCCTGCCGCCGCACTCTCCACCGTCGAATTCCACCCGCTGTGCGTAAGGAAACACCCCACCGCACGGTGTTTCAGCACCTCCTCCTGCGGAGCCCACGATACCAATCTCACCCTCTCCCTCGACTCTGTTGTCTCGACCACAGCGGCTCCACCGGACACCAGGTCAGGCCTTATCACCCACAAGAAACGGAAACCGCTGTCGACAAACCCGTGCCAGAAGTCTGCAAAATCTTCCTTTGTCAGCTGCGTGATGCTGCCGAAGCTAACATAGACAACGGATCGGTCGGGCTGGGCGTCNCCCTTTGTCAGCTGCGTGATGCTGCCGAAGCTAACATAGACGACGGATCGGTCGGGCTGGGCGTCCAGCCAGGAGAGGGCCGAGGGGTCCTCGGCCAAAAGACTGGCGGAGACAGTTGATGAGGTAATTGATTCAACGAGTGCGTGGAGGGGCCCGACGGCGTAAGTGTTGGGAAAGAGTGAGCGCAATTGAGAGAGAACCGGAGCTTCGAGGAAGTTTGAAGTGTTGAGGATTAGTCCTTCCGACCTTATGGCGCTGGCGGAGACTTCAGCGAAAAACCTAAGCTCTTCGTCTTCGGCTTTTGTTGCTTTTCGACACATTGTGGGGAGGTCACGACGACGGAGAAAGCTTTCCATGGCCGGCACGCTTTTTATGGGTTCATCAAGGTCCGCATCGGCTGCAATTTTTTACAGTTGTTAGTTTGTAATTTACAAGGCCCAAAATTCCATTTTTAAATATTCACGAACTGCAAAATCTTCGAATTTAATGAATAAAGTAGAAGAACAATTGGTGGAACCCGGAAAAGGGAGTTCGCCGGCCTCTATCATCTGTGGAAAGCGAAGATAAACCCAAAGTGAAGACGCACTAATAGTTCGGAATACAATCGCAGGGATTCCCAATGCCTGAGCGGCATCCATGGCAAAGGGCATTGCTCCATCCACGATAACGCAGGTAACGGGCGGCCAGCCGTCGGAGTCTCTGTTCCGGCCTGCGAGAAGCTGCGCGCGGAAGTAATCAACCGAGTGGGTTCTGATCGATTGTAATAGCTCCAGCACTTGATGCCCGGATTGAAGTTTGTCGTCGGGGAGGCCGTCGGGGANATTCTGATCGATTGTAATAGCTCCAGCACTTGATGCCCGGATTGAAGTTTGTCGTCGGGGAGGCCGTCGGGGATTGAAATGAAGCGAAAATTGGGGCGGTGGGTTAAGCGAGAGTATGGGGAAGGGGAGAATACGCTGAAGAGGCGCTGGTTGCGTTCGGTGTTCATGAAGCTGATGCGGAGTCCGCTGGCGAAGGAGAGGGCGTCGGCTAGGCGGAGCATGGTGTTTATGTGGCCTTGGAAAGGTAAGGGGAAGATCAGAACGTGGGCTTTTAGCTTCTGGTTTTGTGTGGCAGACTCCATCAAATTTTTTTGGGTGGGGGATGGAAGAAGCAGAGAGCTTGGATGCTTGCAAAATAGGATGGAGAGAAAACGATTATATGCAAGTGAAATTACAACGTGACAAATTCATCCAGTATGCTATAATTTCTCCTTTGACAGGCGGACCCGTTTTTATTTTAATATTTATTTTTTCTACGGATGGAAATGCTTGGCGAAATAGTTTTTATTTATTTCCCTGACAGATAAAATTTAATATTTACTTGCAGCTAAAATGTTAAAATAATCTTCATTATTCAATTTTAAAATAATTAAAATTTATTTTGGCTCTTTTATAAAGTAGAATTAAAGCCGCCCATATAAAAACTAGAAAATATGTTGACAATTTGTTTTTTACTTATATGCCACTTTAACTTCCAACTTTACTCGGTGGATGCGGCATATCACCCTAAACTTTCATATTTACATATACAGCACTCTGGTTAGTATTTAAAAATGATAATAAAACTTTTTAATGAAATATTAGAGATGTGAATGTTATGTGCGTAAATATAAAATTTTAGGTGCTAGATATATAAATAGATTAGAATTGTGTGCTATGTGTGTAAATGTCCCTATCTTATTACATAGCTCTTGAGCTCGGTAGCAGAAAATGCTTCTTCAAGCTAACTATTTTCATCATTAATTTTTTTAAAAAAAAGCCAAAGCTACAAGTGTAATCAAGTATTTAAATTAATAAATTTAGTATAAAAATTGCAAAACTCTCTTTTGATTGATGGTAATTTTCATTGCTAAATTATGAATTTACAAATGCTCAATAGATGAATACGACATAAAGAAGCTACTTGAAGAATCGAATATGACACCAAAATTTATTAATTTATAATCAAAATTAGATGTCGCATTGTTTTGCCTATGTTCTCAAAAAGCTACAAGTAAAAACTGCATTTTCCCACCAGACATCGCTACCTATAGTAACTACTAGAAAGCTAAATCGTCCATGAAATCATCCAACATTATGCATGTTAAAGCCCTAAAGCAATTTAACCTAGGTTGTTTGGCTGTGAGTAATATTTAGTTTAAACATGATTTAGTAAATCTTGTAAATTCGAATTTCTGAAATATTGAAGTGGATGTTAACAAGTAAAACTTAATAAATCCAGAGAAACTGTTTGACAATTTTAATAGATTAGTAGTATTTATTTTTCTCCATGTTTTTGCTTCTCCAAATCCTGTAAATCTCTCTTCCAACGAGAATTACTAAATCCTAGCTTTAAGTCAAAATGAAGTAAAAAAATGAGATTTAAGAATTTGTAGGATTATCCACTACCTTTTTTTTCCATTTGGCACTATTTAACATTAATGATGCATAATTCATGCTTAAAATTGACTAGCAAACAACCTTTAAGGATTTGTTTGTGGGAACTGCTATTGTTTGAAGTTGTTATTTAAGAGCTCTGGTGGCTATTATATTTTTTTTTTCTTCAAAAAGTTGCAAAATATATCTTTTCCACCATAGTTTTTGAGAACACAAGCAAAACACAATTTTACCAAACACCTCAACAATTACAAGATATTTAGGTGTTTTACATATGGGAGCCTACTAGTCCATTACTTTATGACTGAGACACTTATGCTNCCACATTGTTTTGCCTATGTTATCAAAAAGCTACAAGAAAAAACTGCAAAACTCTCTTTCGATTGATGGGTTTTAAAAAAATTTAGTATTTAAATTAATAAATTTAGTATAAAAATTGATGGTTTTGCAAAACTCTCTTTTGATTGATGGTAATTTTCATTGCTAAATTATGAATTTACAAATGCTCAATAGATGAATACGACATAAAGAATCTACTTGAAGAATCGAATATGACACCAAAATTTATTAATTTATAATCAAAATTAGTCATATTATGATGATTTAGAATGTGTTTGGGGCGGCGGTGCAGTAGCGATGTGATGTCGCATTGTTTTGCCTATGTTCTCAAAAAGCTACAAGTAAAAACTGCATTTTCCCACCAAACATCGCTACCTATAGTAACTACTAGAAAGCTTAATTGTCCATGAAATCATCCAACATTATGCAGGTTAAAGCCCTAAAGCAATTTAACCTAGGTTGTTTGGCTGTGAGTAATATTTAGTTTAAACATGATTTAGTAAATCTTGTAAATTCGAATTTCTGAAATATTGAAGTGGATGTTAACAAGTAAAACTTAATAAATCCGGAGAAACTGTTTGACAATTTTAATAGATTAGTAGTATTTATTTTCCTCCATGTTTTTGCTTCTCCAAATCCCATAAATCTCTCTTCCAACGAGAATTACTAAATCCTAGCTTTAAGTCAAAATGAAGTAAAGAAATGAGATTTAAGAATTTGTAGGATTATCCACTACCTTTTTTTTCCATTTGGCACTATTTAACATTAATGATGCATAATTCATGCTTAAAATTGACTAGCAAACAACCTTTAAGGATTTATTTGTGGGAACTGCTATTGTTTGAAGTTGTTATTTAAGAGCTCTGATGACTATTATAATTTTTTTTTTCAAAAAGTTGCAAAATATATCTTTTCCACTATAGTTTTTGAGAACACAAGCAAAACACAATTTTACTAAACACCCCAACAGTTACAAGATATTTAGGTGTTTTACATATGGGAGCCTACTAGTCCATTACTTTATGACTGAGACACTTATGCTNATGTAATAGCTCCAGCACTTGGTGCCCGGATCGAGGTTTGTCGTCGGGGAGGCCGTCGGGGATTGAAATGAAGCGGAAATTGGGGCGTTGGGTGAAGCGAGAGTATGGGGAAGGGGAGAATACGCTGAGGAGGCGCTGGTTGCGTTCGGTGTTCATGAAGCTGATGCGGAGGCCGCTAGCGAAGGAGAGGGCGTCGGCTAGGCGGAGCATGGTGTTTATGTGGCCTTGGAATGGTAAGGGGAAGATCAGAACGTGGGCTTTTAGTTGCAGGTTCTGTGTGGCAGACTCCATCAATTTTTTTTGGGTGGGGGATGGAAGAAGCAGAGAGCTTGGATACTTGCAAAATAGGACGGAGAGATAACGATTATATGTAAGTGAAATTACAACGTGACAGATTCATTCAGTATGCTATAATTTCTCCTTTGACTGGCGGACCCGTTTTAATTTTATATTTAATTTTTCTACGGATGGAAATGCTTGGCGAAATAGTTTTTATTTATTTCCGTGACAGATAAAATTTAATATTTACTTGCAGACTAAAATGTTAAAATAATCTTCATTATTCAATTTTAAAATAATTAAAATTTATTTTGGCTCTTTTATAAAGTCTAGAATTAAAGCCGCCCATATAAAAACTATAAAATATTTTGACAATTTGTTTTTTACTTATATACCACCCTAAACTTTCATATTTACATATATAGCACTCTGGTTTTTAAATTTTGACATGAAAATCTGTATTTTAGTATTTAAAATTGATAATAAAACTTTTTAATGAAATATTAGAGATGTGAATGTTATGTGCGTAAATATAAAATTTTAGTTGTTAGATATATAAATAGATTAGAATTGTGTGCTATGCATGTAAATGTCTCTATCTTATTACATAGCTCTTGAGCTCAGTAGCAGAAAATGCTTCTTCAAGCTAACTATTTTCATCATTATTTTTAAAAAAAATAAGCCAAAGCTACAAGTATAATCAAGTATTTAAATTAATAAATTTAGTATAAAAATTGATGGCTTTGCAAAACTCTCTTTTGACTGATAGTAATTTTCATTGCTAAATTATGAATTTACAAATGCTCAATAGATGAATACGACATAAAGAAGCTACCTGAAGAATCGAATATGAAACCAAAATTTATTAATTTTTTAATCAAAATCAGTCATATTAGTATGATTTAGGGTGTGTTTGGGGCGGCGGTGCGGTAGCAATGTGATGTCACATTGTTTTGCCTATGTTCTCAAAAAGCTACAAGTAAAAACAACATTTTCCCACCAGACATCGCTGCCTATAGTGACTATTAGAAAGCTTAATTGTCCATGAAATCATCCAACATTATGCATGTTAAAGCCCTAAAACAATTGAACCTGGGTTGTTTGGTTGTAAGTAATATTTAGTTTAAACAAGATTTAGTAAATCTTGTAAATTCGGATTTTTGAAATATTGAAGTGGATGTTAACAAGTAAAACTTAATAAATACGAAAAATTGTTTGACAATTTTAATAGATTAGTAGTATTTATTTTCCTCCATGTTTTTGCTTCTCCAAATCCCGTAAATCTCTCTTCCAATGAGAATTACTAAATCCTAGATTTAAGTCAAAACGAAGTAATAAAACGAGATTTAAGAATTTGTAGGATTATCCACTACATTTTTTTTTTCCATTTGGCACTTTTTACATAAATGATGTATAATTCATGCTTAAAATTGACTACCAAACAACCTTTAAGGATTTGTTTGTGGGAACTGCTACTGTTTGAAGTTGTTATTTAAAAGCTCTGGTGGCTATTATAAGTTTTTTTTTTCAAAAAGTTGCAAAATATATCTTTTCCACCATAGTTTTTTGAGAACACAAGCAAAACACAATTTTACCACACCCTAGCAGTTACAAGATATTTAAGTGTTTTACATATGGGAGCCTACTAGTCCATTACTTTATGACTGAGATACTTAAGCTATCATCATTTTGACTTGGTGTTTGATAGAATCGGCACAATCGGTCAGCTGAATTTGATTAGTTGGGTCGACGGGATTGGCTCAGTCACCTGGACTTCGACGATTTTGAGGTTGTTTTATGGCAAATTTTTTATCCTAAGTAGGAACCTAGAGGGTATCGAGTTTGATCTACTAAGAGGTAGGTCGGTACATTCATGTGACCTTTTAGTGGTGGCTAGTATTGATTTGTCTTTTCAAGTCTGATTGGCTCTGACCTAGATTTTTTTTTGCTTTTTTTTTTCCTTCTAGCGCGGTTGAACTTCGTCTTTAGCTTCAGTAAATACAAGTAAGCAGAAAAGTGGGGTACTATATTTGATTCTGGAGCGTTGGATTTTCACAAAATTCATGCTTGCATATTTTTTATATCTACAAAGAGCAAAAAATGAAAACCGAATTCTAGAGAACTAACAGGAAGAGTTAATTCTTTTACGCACCATCCTTCTGAATCTCGTCCTAGAAAGTATTAGAATTCCGTAGAACCTTCCCCTCATCACTCACACAACCTCCCGAACCCACAGGAAACCCTAAGAAACCAAATCAACATCCTCCAAACCCCCTATAAAAATACAAACAACTTCACTATCTCGCTACCATCAAACATTCACCCCTCTCACGCATTTAGTCGAACATGTCGCTTGTCCGCGGCTGTCCCTTCTTCGCCTCTAACCACAGCAACATCTTCGACCCATTCTCNTGATTCTGGAGCGTTGGATTTTCACAAAATTCATGCTCTCATTCTTTTTTTTTATCTACAAAGAGCAAAATATAAAAACCCAATTCTTGAGAACTAACAGGAATAATTAATTCTTTTACGTACCATCCTTCTGAATCTCGTCCTAGAAAGTTAGAAATTATTAGAATTCCGTAGAACCTTCCCCTCATCACTCACACAAGCTCCCGAACCCACAAGAAACCCTAAGAAACCAAATCACCGTCCTCCAAACCCCCTATAAAAATACAAACAACTTCACCATCTCGCTACCAACAAACATTCCTCCCTCTCACGCATTTCGTCGAACATGTCGGTTGTCCGCGGCTGTCCCTTCTTCGCCTCTAACCACAGCAACATCTTCGACCCATTCTCCCTCGACCATTGGGNGGAGCGTTGGATTTTCACAAAATTCATGCTCTCATTCTTTTTTTTTTATCTACAAAGAGCAAAATATAAAAACCCAATTCTTGAGAACTAACAGGAATAATTAATTCTTTTACGTACCGTCCTTCTGAATCTCGTCCTATAAAGTTAGAAATTATTAGAATTCCGTAGAACCTTCCCCTCATCACTCACACAAGCTCCCGAACCCACAAGAAACCCTAAGAAACCAAATCACCGTCCTCCAAACCCCCTATAAAAATACAAACAACTTCACCATCTCGCTACCATCAAACATTCCTCCCTCTCACGCATTTCGTCGAACATGTCGCTTGTCCGCGGCTGTCCCTTCTTCGCCTCTAACCACAGCAACATCTTCGACCCATTCTCCCTCGACCATTGGGATCCCTTCCAAAGATGCCCCTTCATCAAATCCTTCGCTTCCCCTGTCTCCATCGACGAATCCTCGCCGTCCCCGGCCTTCTACGCGCGCGTCGACTGGAAGGAGACGCCGGATGCGTACGTTTTCAAGGTCGATCTCCCAGGGATGAAAAAGGAGGAGGTGGAGGTGAAGTTAGAGGATGGACGAGTGCTTCATATCAGCGGCGATCGGAAGCGGGAGGAAGGAGAAAAGACCGATACATGGCATCGCATCGAGCGCAGCATCGGCAGCTTCTTGCGCCGCTTCAAACTTCCGGGTTCTACTAAGGCGAGCGATGTGAAGGCTGCAATGGAGGATGGGGTGCTTACAGTTGTTGTGCCCAAGGAGGAGGAGAAGAAGAGAGCTGAGGTGAAAAGGATTGAAATCTCTGGCTGAGATCTGTAGTCTGAGTTGTGTTTGGTTTTGTTTGAAGCGTTCTATGGATCGATGGGCTGTGTTGTGGCAATGTATTATAAATTAATAAATTACTTTTGTATGAAATTCTTGCCCTTGAATCTAATGATGATCATATTATTTAATTATAGTCCATAAAATTATTTAAAATAATTCAAAATTAATTAATCCAATTCTACATGTTATTTATGTGTTCTTTCCTTAATTTAATTAATTAAAACAGTTAAAATTATGAATTTATTTTCTTATATAAGACAACCAGAGTTACAAGTCAAAGACACAACAGCATAACAATGATAAATATAACAAGACAAGTAAATAAGATTAAACAAAATTAAAAAACAATCTAACAATCATAATAAAAATGGAAGAGACGAAATATCACGAGGAGTTAGTTAAAGAAAATTAGCTCAAAAAATAATTAGGCATGCATGCCTTCAAACAGAGGAGAACAACATTGTTGGCCAAAGGAGCCAATAACAGCCGACTGAGAAGAACAACATAGAACAGGAGAAGAAGAATTTGCCGGAATAGTCTAGAACATACCAACTGTAAAAAAATAAAAAAATTAAATAAATATATAAAATACATAACTATAGAGAAGATCAGTAGCAAGAAGCGAAAAGGAAACAACCAATAACACCGCAAAGAAAGAAGAACCAAATGCAGCTTCAGAAGAAGGATGAGAACTAGAACAGAAAAAAAAGAGTTAAAACTCCAAATCAGAAGTTCTAAATATTAAAAAACATTAAAGAGTTACTCCTAACAATGAAGAATGTATCTGAAAGATGAGCTCATATACTTTGCTGAAAAGAAAAAATTAAAATACCTTACAATGATCATAAATATATGAAATGTGTTGAATATTAATAAATGACCGGAAAAAATCACAAATCAACTCAAACTGAACAATCGCAGAACTGTTCTTAACAGAAGGAAAGGCAAATATAAAGATTAGTGATCCAAAGAAGACAAAAAAACACAACAATTAAAAAAGTGATAAGGAACAACCAAACCGAATATACGTGAACGAACCAAGCATAACAGCTTCAAAAGCCCACAAATAACACCCAAAAAGCCCACAAATAATACCCAAAAAAAACCAACAGTTACCAAGAACAAGAGACCGACAACAACCAACAAAAAAAGATGAATAGAGAAAAGATACAGCAAGAAAGAGAACAAATCAAAAATAATAAGTAAAACTGTTCTTAATATAAAGAAAAAAGACAATTAAAACAAAATGGATATCAATCTAAAGACTATAAAAAACTAGAATAAAAGAAAAGCGGAACAGGCAAAACAAAAAAAAGTCAAGACAACCAATGACAAAAGCTCTAAGAAACATTTAGAAGAAAACCAACTCCAAAACAAAGAACATCAACGAAAACTTCAATACAACCCGCTGAAAGAGCAAGCAAATAGACCTCAAAAGAAGAGAAAATCAAAAAAAACAAATAGACGTAAACTTACTCTCATACAAAAATAATGTGAAAGCAAATAAATTAACAGAACAAAAATTAAAAAGAAAAGATTTACGTGGTTCAGCTTTAAATCGATTCACCTACGTCCAAGGGGAGGGTGATGCCGCTAACACAAGTTGCAGAGAAATTAAAGACGGCTTATGTTTACAAATCAATATGTTCTCTCCGTACATCTCTCTCAAGCCTTAAGTCTTTTTTATAGATGAGGCTTAGAGAAAATAAAGAAAGAAGAAAAAAAAACAAATCATATAAAATAAACTCATTAAATAGAAGTCATAAATAAAATAATCTTCACCTCATTCTTACTTTCAGATAAGTGAGAAATGATCAACTGAGCTTCAACTCCAAATCACCGGCACGAAGATGATTGCATACGTACTCCCCTCTCGAAGAGATCAAGCATCATGTAATTCTTTAAAATGCTATGTAGAGCAATCAGTCATGAGCTCGGATGATCGCCAAACTCAAGCAATAGATTAACTTTTGAACTGGTAGTATCTTCGTGAGCATGTTCATTGGATTCTCCTTCGTATCTATCTACTTCAACAAAAACGTGTCGTCTTCAATCAAGCCCGGACAAAGTGGTATCTTACGTCAATGTGCATGGTACGAGCATGATAAACTAGATATAAAACAAAGAATATTGCACTATGACTGTCACAAAACATCGTCATAAAGTTCTGATCAACACCCAAGTCATCCAATAAGCCTTACATTTATATTGCTTCATTCATCGCCTCTATAACAGTCATGTACTCAGGCCTTAATAGTAGACAAAGCAACAGTAGACTTAAGAAATGACCTCCAACTGACAGGACCTCTTGCTAATGTGAAAAAATAGCTCGTGGTAAATCTTCACCTATTCATATCATCTGTAAATTATGAGTTAAATGAGCCTACGCACAAATCTACACTGATAGACAACTTGTCAAACACAAAGCCAACATAAATTGCATCCTTCAATTACCTCAGAATACTCTTATAGCCTGCCAATGACTACTTCCTCATCATGCATCCTGATAAAGATACTCACTACACCAATAGTAAAACAAACTTGATCATTGCACATAGTCACTACAATACTATCTAGCATCTTTTATATACAGATCCCCTCTCGATGGGAACAAATGTGATTGGTAGCACCTGTATCTAGAATCCAACACGAATCATCTATAAACAAACTGTGGGAAACTGCCGATAATGATAAATTTGAATCCTCCTCTTCACATATTTTCACAACGACATTGGCTTTCGACTCAGATGCAACTTCCTTTCACTTCTTCTTCAATTTCAGACAATCTTTCTTTCAATGACTAGTCTCTAAATAAAAGACACATTGATTTTTTCTTAGACTGCGCCCATGAGACTTGCCCCGCTTTTGAGAAGTATTGTCGTAACCATCATTCTTTAACCGATTATTTTTCTTCTTCTCAGATTTTTTACGTCGGATTTTAAGTGCTTTAGTTGATCCTATCTTTCAAGACTTCTTGTCTCTTTGACGGAACTCATGATTCAACAGTGTCGTAGTCACTTCATCATAATTCAAAACCTCATTCCCGCGAATAAGTGTCTTAAAGAAGTTTTCATACTCATCCGTGCGCGAATTCAAAAGAAAAAGTGTCTTGTCTTCATCTCAAACTTCCTCATCCAAATTTAACAAATCTGTCAATTGCTTAGTGGAGTCATTCAAGTGTTCATCAATTGTAACTCCCGTCTCATCTGAAATCTATTGAGTCGATGCTTCATATGGAGATGATTCTCCATACTCTTCGTGACATATTCGTTCTTCAGCATCTTTCACAATGTCCCTACAAAAGTCTTCATCGCCACCTCGTATTTGATTTCCTGAGTTAAGCAATTACGGATCAAGCAACAAGAGCTCATGTTCATCTTCAACCAATTTTTTTCTTACATCTATTCATGACTTCATCGCTATCAAGAACTTCCTCCAAATATAGAAAATACGACACATTTACCATCTCACAGTACCACATGTCAAAGTTCTTTGTCTTCAATTTTTGTCACATCAATTTTGAGGTATCCATCGGCGGGCTACCGGAATCCTTCGTTGGAGCCGTTACTGCACCTGTCGCCACTGCACCGGTCTGTCGCCTGAACAGAGCCCACTGGACTGTCTCCTTGAGCAGCGCCTCTGGCGCCAGAACTATCATCTAAACTTCTGAAGCATGTGGGATCACATCCCATGACAAACTCAGGCAGCACATACTGGATTCGCTGCCTTCAATGCCAAATCTTCAATTATAATACATAAGTATAAAAATTCACACAATAACAATCAAAAATAAAAAATTAACATGAGGTTGCGTTAAATGGATTCACTTAAGTGACTACGTCCACAGAAAAAAGGCCGTCATTTTTATATAGAAAACTAGCATATGAAAAAAGAAATAAATCAAATAAAATAAACCCATTAAATAAAAATAATAAATACAACACTTANATTCAAGGTCGATCTCCCAGGAATGAAAAAGGAGGAGGTGGAGGTGAAGTTAGAGGATGGACAAGTGCTTCATATCAGCGGCGATCGGAAGCGGGAGGAAGGAGAAAAGACCGATACATGGCATCGCATCGAGCGCAGCATCGGCAGCTTCTTGCGCCGCTTCAAACTTCCGGGTTCTGCTAAGACGAGCGATGTGAAGGCTGCAATGGAGGATGGGGTGCTTACAGTTGTTGTACCCAAGGAGGAGGAGAAGAAGAGAGCTGAGGTGAAAAGGATTGAAATCTCTTGCTGAGATCTGTAGTCTGAGTTGTGTTTGGTTTTGTTTGAAGTATTCTATGGATCGATGGGCTGTGTTTTGGTAATGTATTATAAATAAATAAATTACTTTTGTATGAAATTCTTGCCCTTGAATCTAAGGATGATCATAGTATTTAATTATAGTCCATAAAATTATTTAAAATAATTCAAAATTAATTAATCCAATTTTACATGATATTTATGATTAAATAATGATTTTTTTTTTTTTTGTACAAGACAACCAAAGAGTCACAAATCAAAGACACAACAGCATAAACAATGGTAAATACAACAACACAAGTAAATAAGATCAAACAAAATTAAAAAGCAAACAACCAACCATAATAAAAATTGAAGAGAAGAAATATCACAAGTTAGTTAAAGTAGCTCAAAAGAAGAGTTGGGCATGCTTTCAAACAGAGAAGGAGAACAACCATGTTTGCCAATGGAGCCAAATGCCCACAAACAGTACACAAAGTCAGCCAGTAACAATCACCAACGGCAACAAAGAAAAAAAAGTATTAATAGCTGATTGAGAAGAACAACATAGAACAGGAGAAGAAGAATTTGCCGGAATAGTCTAGAACATACCAACTGTAAAAATATTAAAAAATTAAATAAATATATAAAATCACAACTATAGAGAAGATCAGTAGCATGAAGCAAAAAGGAAACAACCAATAATACCGCAAAGAAAGCAGAACAAATGCAGCTTCAGAAGAAGGATAAGAACTAAAATAAAAAAAAAGGCATTAAAACTCCAAATAAGAAGTTCTAAATATTAAAAAACAGTGAAGAGTTTTAATAAAAATAGGAAACCAATGAAGAATTTAGCTAAAAAAAGAGCTCACATACTTTCCTGAAAAGAAAAAAATTAAAAAACCTTACAAATGTCGTGAATATTTAAAATAAAAAAGTCATAGATATTTGAAATGTGATTGAATATTAATAAATGACTGTAAAAAATCATAGATCAACCAAAACTCAATAATGAAAAGAACAATAGCAGAACTGTTCTTAACAGAAAGAAAGACTATAAGTAAAAAGGGATTGTGAGGTAAATTTCAGATTAGTGATCCAAAGAAGACAAAAAAAAAAAAAAACAAAAACGCTAACAATTTAAAAAGTGAAGAAGAACAACCAAAGCTAACAGATGCAAAGTCAAAGAACCAAGCCTAATAATTCAAAGGCCCAGAAATAACACCCAAAAAAACCAGCAGTTATCGAGTAGAAGAGACCGAAGACAGGATTAACAAACAACAACGATTAGAAAAAGACGAATAGATAAAAGATGAAGAAAGAAAGAGAGCAAATCAATAAAAATAACAAAAAATGTACATAATACAAAGAAAAAAGACAATAAAACAAAGTAGATATCAATCTAAAGATTAATAAAAAATTAGAATAAAAAGAAAAGCAAAACATGCAAAACAAAAAAAAAAAGTACCAAGACAACCAATGAGAAAAGCTCTAAGAAACATTTAGAAAGAAAGCCAACTCCAAAACAAAGAACATCAATGAAAACTTCAACACAACCCGCTGAAAGAGCAAGCAAATAGACCTCAAAAGAAGAGAAAAAAAACAAATAGATGTAAACTTACTATCATACAAAAATAATACGGAAGCAAATAAATTCACAGAACAAAAATTAAAAAGAGAAGATTTGCGTAGTTCAGCATTAAATCGATTCATCTACATTCAAGGGGAAGTATATTCCACTAACACAGGATGCAAAGAAATTAAAGACGGCTGATGTTTAAAGCTCAATACTTTCTCTCCATACATCTCTCTCAAGCTTTAAGTTTTTGTTATAGATGAGACTTAGAGCAAATAAAAAAAGAAGAAAAAAAACCAATTCAAATAAAATAAACTCATTAAATAAAAAGTCATAAATAAAATAACCTTCACCTCTTTTCTTACTTTCAGATAAGTGAGAATGATCAAATGAGCTCCAACTCCAAATCAATGGCACGAAAATGGTTGCATACGTACTCCCCTCTCGAAGGGATCAAACATCGTGTAATTCTTCTAAATGCTCTATTGAGCAATCAATCATGAGCTCAGATGTTCGTCAAGCTCAAACAATAGATGAACTTTTGAACTGGTAGTATCTTCGTGAGCATTTTCACTGGATTCTCCTTTGTATCTATCTACTCAACAACAACATGTCGTCTTCAATCAAGCCTGAACAAAGTGGTATCTTACGTCAATGTGCATGGTACGAGCATGATAAACTAGATATAAAACAAAAAATATTGCACTCTGACTATCACAAAACATCGTCATAGACTTCTAATCAACACTCAAGTCATCAAATAAGTCTTACATTTATATTGCTTCCTTCATAGCCTCTATAACTGTCATGTACTCTGGCCTCAGTAATAGACAAAACAATAATAGACTTAAGAAATAACCTCCAACTGACAAGAACTCTTGCTAATGTGAAAAAATAGCTCGTGGTAAATCTTCACCCATTCATATCACCTGTAAATTATGAGTCAAAAGTGCCTACGCACAAATCTACACTGATATACAACCTATCAAATACAAAACCAACATCAATTGTACCCTTCAATTACCTTAGAATACTCTTCATAGCCTACCAATGAATCTTTTCTCATCATGCATCCTGATAAAGATACTCTCTACACCAATAGTAAGCCAAACTTAATCGTTGCCCATAGTCACTACACTACTATTTAGCTTCTTTTACATACAGATCCACTCTCGATATGAACAAATGTGATCGGTAGCACTTGTATCTAGAATCCAACACGAATCATCTATAAACAAACCGTGGGAAACTGCAAATAACAATACATTTGAATCCTCATCTTCACATCTTTTCACAACGACATTGGCTTTCGGCTCAGATGCAACTTCCTTTCACTTCTCCTTCAGTTTCAGACAATTTTTCTTTCAATGACCAGTCTCTAAATAGAAAACACACTGATTTTTTCTAAAACTGGGCCCATGAGACTTGCCCCCCTTTTGAGAAGTATTGTCTTTGTCATCATTCTTTAACCATTTTTTTTCTTCTTTTAAAATCTGTCCCATTGGATTTTAAGTTCTTTAGCTGATTCTATCTTTGCATACTTCTTGTCCCTTCGACGAAACTCGTGATTCAATAGTGTCGTAGTCACTTCACCATAATTCAAGACTTCATTTCCTTGAATGAGTGTCATAATGAAGTTTTCATACTCATTCGTGAGCGAATTCAATAGAAGAAGTGTCTTGTCTTCATCTCAAACCTCCTCATCCAAATTTACAGATCTGTCAATTGTTTAGTGAAGTCATTCAAGTGTTCATCAACTGTAACTTCCTTCTCATCTGAAATTTATAGAGTCGATGTTTCATATGGAGATGATTCTCCATAGCCTTCATGCATATTTGTTCTTCAGCATCTTTCACAATGTCCCTACAAAATTCTTCATCATCACCTCATATTTGATTTCCTGAGTCAAGCAATTTCAGATCAAGCAACAAGAGCTCATGTTCATCTTCAACCAATTTTTCTCTGACATCTATTCATGACATTCATCGCTATCAAGAACTTCCTCCAAATACAGAAAACACGACACATTTATCATCTCACATCGCCACATGTCAAAGTTCTCTGTCTTCAATTTTTGTCACATCAATTTTGAGATATCCATCGGCAGTCTACCAAAATCCTTCGCCGGAGCCGTTGCTTCGCCTGTCGCCGCTGCACCGGTCTGTCGCCTGAACAGAGCCCACTGCACTATCTCCTCAAGCAGCGCCTCTGGCGCCAGAACTATCATCTGAACTACCGAAGCACGTGGGATCACATCCCATGACAAACTCGGGCATCACATACTGGATTTGCTACCTCCAATGCCAAATCTTCAATTATAATACATACGTATAAAAATTCACACAATAACAATCAAAAATAAAAAATTTACATGATGTTGCGTTAAATGGATTCACTTACATGACTACGTCCACCAAAAAAAGACCGTCATTTTTATATAGAAGACTAGCATATGAAAAAAAGAAATAAATCAAATAAAATAAACCCATTAAATAAAAATAATAAATACAACACTTACCCCTAAAACAAAGAAAAAACCAAATTAATTGACAGCCAAATCCCGAGACAAAATTAAAACGCAAGCAAAAAAAGCAAGAAAAGGAATGAAAACTCACCTAACTAAAATATATTAAAATGCCATCCAATAATTAGAGAAATATAAGAATAGTTAATCCATCTCTAATTAAGAATTGAATACTTTTATATTTCTCTAATTAAGTCCCTAATTAAGATTTGAAATGGCAATAGTGGTGATTACGTGAAGAAAAAAATTATCGATTTATTTTGAAAATATAAATTGAGAGTTGACCAAAGTTCTTATTAATTAAATAAATTTAAATCCACTCTATTGACTCTTAAATTTGATATTAAAAAAATTAATATGATATTTCTTTACCTCTTGGTTTGAAAAGAAACGTCTAATATTAAAAAAAAAAAATTATTTAGTAATTTTCAATCCAGGATGGTGGTAGTATTAACTTGTTTTTATTAATCCTAAGTTAGATATTTTCTTCCTAAATAACTCATTAATTAAGTAATAAATTTCTTCTTGGTCTTTAAATAGGATATAAATACATTTATTTTTCTCCTAATAGCAAAATTAAGGGTCCGTTTGGGGCAACTTATTTGGTGCGGTGACGTTTTGAAAACGCATCTTGCCTGTTTGGGTAAACTGCATTTTGGCAGCTTATGTGTTTTCAAAACGTCAAAAACAGTGTTTTCACACCGCACCTATCTAAGTGCGGTGGGAGTTTTGTGGCAGCAGTCTGACTTTTCCAAAAAAAATAAAAATTTGTACTAGTCACTGCACCTAACTTATCAACAGATTATTTTCAATTAGCTTATCAGTTGATTATTCACTGCACCTAACCCTGAGTACAACACCCTAAGAGTCAAATGTGCAAAAATCAAAGGAGTTTAGTTATTGATTTATTGGTTAAACAACAAATGAAATCTAGTTTTGCATATAATTCTCTTATTCTTATTACAACATAGTTTTCAAGAAGCAAGATAATCAGGGAGCATAACATGTACGTAAAAAATGTGTTAGTACTGAGGAGATCTAATAATCCAGAAGGAAAGAGTACGAAAAATACAGGGCCCGTTGATAGAAGATTATGAGGTCCATTTGTGGACCGGGAGAAGCTATCAGAGTCAGACCAGTAAGTTCAAAATCGATCGAACCATGGGACAGACGAAATATGATAGAAAAGCACCATAACAAGGGACTCGACTAGAAAAAAGACACAAGCCTACCACCACAGAAGAGCTGACCGAAGGGAAGATTCAGCCCTTTAGCATCTCCAACCATCTAAATGATGCCCAAAGCCTCTCCATTAGAGATAAAGGATCAACAATCGAGCCATATCCATTGACCGACCCATATCGATCAAGCATAGCAGACCGAGCAGATCTCAGCCGATCGAGTTGATATTGCCAGCCTAAAGCCAATTAGGCCTTGTTAGTTGAGCCATAAAACGATCAGATGACAGACTTATCCATGTAAAATATCAAAATACCTAAGTACGAACCTCTTTAAAGCGGGTTAAAAAATGTAACATCATGATATTGTATACTCTTCTCTTTATATATGAGAAACATTTTATGAATAAGACACGATTGATACGAAATATTACTATTCATTAATGCCCACTTCACTCTTTCTTTTTCTTTCTCTATCTCTCATTATTTATGCTCGATTTCCTAGGTATCTTTCACGAAAAAATCAAGATTCAACATGTTCACTTTCAACATCATTTTTTTCTTCTTGTCGAGACACTATCACATGTGATTGTTACACTTAAAATAAAATGTTTATACCAATTAACTGATGCTTTAAAGTACTTCACAACGTTGAACTACAAAACGCATGCAAGGCAACATCCATGAATGTTCATCATCGTCCAATAGGAAAGAAGGCTATTTTCGTAGATATTCTTGTTTATCATAGAATCTCAAACCATGACAGTAAGATTAACTTGAGATCCATCCATGCATTGCCCACTTAAGAGCGATTAATAGAGCAACACGCCTGCATATCGTCAAATAACTAATGGTTATATATAGAATTTATTTATCTAACTTTTTTTCATTAATAATTTACAATATTATTAACTTCTTAGCTGCAATGGAAATATTTTAGCGACAACAAACTCTTAATGGTGAAAAATTGACTAGTAATTTCTCATAGCTTTTTACATCGCTAGAGTTCGTAGGTGCTAACTATCTTAGCCCACTACAATATACACAACTAGATCATCATCTTTCGCTAATCTTAGGTGAGCATAGATTTCACCTTAAGTGCTTTAAGAGATACTTTGGGTGTTCGAATCTAGATTTGTTGCAAAAAAAACAATGCTCTCTAAAGACATGTTGGATCAATAAAAAGTAGAACAAATTTTTTTTTTTAAGTTTTAGATATTTTCTATAAATGAAATAAGGATCCACTTAAGGCTTTTCTTAATTATGGAGGCATGATTTTTCAAAGGAGAAAGCTCTTATGGTTGACAACATAATAAGTGCGTTCAAGAAAACCTTCAAATAAAGATCTTCATTGGTTTTAGATGTGTTTAATGTAGGTATATATTTCTCTTTCAATGTTGAAGCAAAAGCACGATGGATCTTAGACATATAAGAATGACTTGAAGTTAATTAGATTTTAAGTCGTGCAAAATGGGCAACCTCGGTATGTGTAAGGTTATAATAGCATGGAACACTAAGGATTAAGTTGTATTAAATGGAATTGTGATCAAGATATTAGCATTTCTTTATGATAAAATGTACAACTCATAAAATTCTAGTTAGAGAATCAGGTATGAATGAACCTTATTCATGAAGGTTTTTATTTTTTATAATAAAATATAATTGCGTAAGAGAGCTCAAGAAAAATAAAGTCAAAGATGAAAGATATTAGAGGTAATTTGAATTATATGATGGAATAATAAGCGACTTCATATCATTTGAATAATTTTGAACTATTGTCAAATTGGTTGTTACAAAATAAGAAGTATGGGATAAAATAACATAAATTTGATAATGATTCAATGATTTAACAATACGGCTCGTATTTCCTTAATCATCTAGGTTGGATAATGATAATATGGGGGGTCCTTATCAACAATTATGAGTTGTGCAATGTAGAGTCTGCATAAGAAGGAAAAGGAAAAAAAGTTCGTCTTAATTTCTGGATTTATGAGAATTGTTTTGATAAATTTCACATAATTTCTCCTTCTAAGTCAGCATGGTCATAGTTGGCTTAGTTAAATAATGCCATGGAATAATTGTTAATACTTACTAGATGTGATTTCACATGATGTTTGTAAGACTCGTACTCTGTAACCTTACAAGAAAGCAATAAGAATTAAATCATTACTATCATATCATAGTTATTGTGATCGATAGAGGAACCTTGGCTATAAATTGAACGAGAGCATTGGTTAACTATTCCATATAATGAACAATAGCTTGTAAGAATTATAAATTGATTTTACTAGATCAAGAAGCTTAATTAGTATATTTACTCCATGGATAGCTCTAAATTCAATAACTAGCAAAATGCATTTGTAAAATCATGTTATTGAAGACTAAATGATAGGAGGGTGATCAATAAATGAATATGAAGGATATGAGTGTTGTGCTTTTATTTTTTTTTAATATCTGTGAATTAATGTTTTATACAATCTTATGATTTCATATGAAAATGTGAACTAATTAAGCTATTGCTAAGAAGCATAATGTTCATGCTTCAAAATGATAAACTAAAAATTCATCACGAATGCAGTGAGGCAAGAATAAAATATATTTATTTAATTTGAAATAAATTAAAAGCTTGGCCTTGCATTTGTTTAATCATTAGTTTAAAAGAAGGGTTAATTTTTATTATATCTTCCAAGTGTATAAGCTGCACTGATAGGATCAACCTCTAAACAAAAATATTCAAGATAATATAAAAGAAGTATAAACATGAAAATAGTAACAAATTAATGAACATAGGTAAAATAGATAGTAAAAATGAGATTGAATCTTATAACTACTCATCCTTTAGAGTCCACAATCTCGAGTCTCTTACAGATAAATGTTAATAACATGTCTATCTTATATCATATTACATCTTACCTCACCATAACAAATAATACAACAATAATTTCATTTCTTAAAATTTACCTCCTTTTGAACTAGCTCAATTTTTTTGCTTACCTTTAAACCTATAATTTAAACTCGATCTCATTACTTTTCTATAGTTTTATGACACTGCTTTGGATTTAGGATTTATGCCTAATATCATGTGACTCTATGAAAACTCTAGAATCCATTCATAATTTTTATGACACAAGAAGCTTTTAATGCTTCAAATTGCTTAGGCCAGGGCTCACTTCACCAAGAATCAAAGATGTCCCCACTCACTAAAAATATGGGATACACCGTTTGGGTTCCTATAAAGAACTGAAAATTTTGGTATTTTAATCCATATAAGAATAATACAAAATATTTCTTAAAGAGATTAACGAAAAATGATATTGCTTTAGAATGAGTGATTGATCTTTCATAAGCTAGGGACCATTAAGTTTGACATTCTCATAAATCTTCCATGTATGCCAAACAAAAAATATAAAAATAGGCTTCATTAAGGATTAGGAGATCTAGATTCTTTAAAATCTTAAATTCATTTCATATGTACCATATGCAATCCATAAAAAAGCATCTTCCACATAGAATAATTGATTAGTGTCATGGTTTAATCTATTTCTCCATTATCAATTTAATTAGTGGAGATTGAGACATCCTTTAAGTTGTCGATGAAATTCAATCAAACCCCCTTCAAGCTATGATAATGTTTGACATTGGGAAATTTTTCTTAATTGAGTTGGGTAAGTGTTGAAGATGCATGTAGACTAATGTTTCTCAACAAATTTGGTAAAATGGGATAAGCCTAAAATTAATGAAGATGACATTTTAGGATTCTAGTTAGTAGGAAAAAAAAATAAAATTACTTAAAGAGGGTGAAGCCATCAAGATAAAGAAAATATTTGGATGAGAGAACATAAAAGTTTAGTAGTATTTACTCAAGTTTTGCAAAGTGATACTCTACCACTAATGGAAGGGGGTGAAAACATGGAAGTGGCACGCCCTCTAACCTTAGTGAATATCAACTATGGAGGTAAACAAGTTTTCAGTCTATACTGGTGTGAATTACAAAGGAGGCGAGAGAAAGTGATGAAAGGTTTGTCGTGGTGACACTAGACATAAAGAAAATTCTATCAATAAAATATTATAGTAGAGTTTTTTTTAATAAGTATAAGGAAAAAAAATACACACCTTCTCAACATAATGACTTTAACATGCATTATAAGTTCAAAATGGTTACTCATGCTAAATTAAGATAACAAATGTGCAATGCATCCTATACCATGAAAAAATAAGAAAAAACTAAAAAATCTCAAAAATTCTTTTACTTGCATCTCAAATCTAAGTAACTATATGGATCAAATAATAATAACATAATAATAATAATAAGTGTCATATAATAATTTTAAGAAAATTAACAATATTTTATTAATTCATTTTTTTTTTGGAAACATAATTTTTGGTAAGGATATTAATTGTTCCATATTGAGCCAACCCAATCTCGGCTTACGATGTATTGGAAGTTATTCAAGTTGGCCTTAAGCTAACTAAATTGAAGTTGAACTGGCTTGACAGTACGCTCGTTGAATTTAATTCATATTCAACTTTAGGTACACATTAACTTCACTTTGTGAGCATTCTTTTCTCCTCAAGTTAAATTTTAAATTGAAAATAAACAATGCACATTTTTAATAATATCATATATTTAAAATGGAAAAATTATATTTAAAAATATTTATGATTTAAAGAATTACTTTTTTTGTGATTTAGTAACATGTAGATTGTTATAGATAAATATATTTTGATTAGATTCAATAGATTTATTTGTGCTTTTTAAATTAAAAATGATCCATTACATGATAGATTAGGCCATGAATTATTTGTTATCGAAGGATGAGTAATTGTGCAAATATAGTTGGGCTATTATCAAAGCGGGCCTGGCCTTTTGCATGCTAGAACCATTTTTTTACAGCTGATATGAAGACTTAAATATTGATGTAACACAAGTTAATCTACACTCACTTTTAGTATGTCATAAACTAAATATTTATTTATTTACATTTTAGGGGACATTAAGATCACTTTTGTTTATATTTTTTATTTTATTTTAATTTTTTTATTTAAATTAAAAATATTTTTTATTGAGATAATTATTTTTAAAGGCGTTCAAAAAATTTTTTATATGCATTGATTATTTTTAATTATAAATTTAATTATTTTTAAAAATAAATATAAATATATATATAATTGTATCAATTAAAACATAAAACAAAAGTGATGCCAGATAGATTCTCAATTTTTCAGTTAATATTATTAAATTTCTAATTTTCTTTTATATTAATATTCTTAAGATTTTATTTTTTAAAATTTGATATATATTAAATATTTTCCATCATAATGTTGTGTCTGAATCGTATTCATGATATATATTTTCAATAATAAATATATGTAGGTTGAAAATTTAATAAATCAATTAGGAACAAGGACTTTTTTAGGGTCCACTTGGGGAAAATTGTGCGTTTCAGGATAAGCTGCTTATCCTGAAACGCGGCCCGCGGGTGGGCCGCAGGGGTCGACCCACGGTCTTCGTTTAGTGTAAAAATCCAAAAACAGTTTCGGATAAGCTGACGAAATGTGCGAATCAAACGGTACGGCATCATTTTGAAAATGACGCGCGCACTTATAAGCTGCCTCAAACGGACCCTTAATGGCTTAATAATAATTTCCACTGAGATAAGACAAATTAAATATAAAGCAGTTCATTGAACTCTAATTCGTTCTTCTTCATGCTTTTTCTGGGTCTCCACAGTCCATGCATTAATGGCAACACGTACATTCCCACTCTCACCATAATTATCTCATGTTCGCTTCACATGAAGCTCATGCATGAATGCTTTGGTTAAAGTCACGAGAAAGATGAGCGCCGGAATGCAGCAGAATTTAAATGCCACATCATTGCCATTTTCTTCCTTTCTCTTGTGATCATGATTCGAGAATGCTGCTGGTTTGCTTTGGACGGTTAAAGCAAGAGGCATTTACAGACACAACATCCAATTCTTATATATATATATATATATATATATATATATATATATATATATATATATATATATATATATATATATATANATTTACAAATCAGCCACCTTCTTTTCATCCATTTTTCAAATTCTTACTTGAATATCAAAATTCATGGTGAAACCTCAATATTTATGTTTCATTTTTATCAAATTCTCAATAGTTTGATGTTGGCACATGTAAGTCCATCGGTTCGGTGATTCCAAAAACTCGCAAGAGGTCTTAATTTGTAAATATCAATGCTTCAGATGATCAACATGTAATTTTCCCAAATTTTTAAAATTAGATAGGAGTTAAATTAAATGATTTAATAAATATTAAAACTTGATGTAAAACTGATTTAAAAAAGATAATGACTTTTATTGAAACAACACCTGCTGTTTCCTATAAAATTAAATGAAATGGGCAATCAAAAGGTAAACAGGCAAAATCCAATACGATGTGAAAATGAACTTTTCAATTGCAAAATATATTTTATGTGTTGAATCTTAATTTTTTCCTTTGTGGATATGTCCCGAGAGTTTAGGATTGTGAAGGAATAAAGGCAGAAAGAGATGATAACAAGTTAGAAATTTATTGTAGACAGAATCGATAAAAAATATTATGTTCGTATTTTTGTCTCCTATCTAATTGATCGAATGGATTTCATATCATATTTGTATTATAATTTGAATTTTAATATTACGTTACTGACTTGCTTGAATTCGGTTGACTGAGGTTACCAATATGAGTGGCGATCAACCATAGTTTGGTTGGCCGAGGTGCCCAGTTGAGTGTGAATCACCTCCGCCGCTGTTAAAGAGGATTGACCAATTAGCCGCGATCAAGAATTCACTCCTACGCCCCGGTCGGTCGATATAGTCAGTGTGGTCTACCTCTGGAATATCTCACCATAGTGTGTTAGTCGATTCTTGACCACACGATTGACAGAAAAGTGGTAGGACATCCTCGTTGTCTTGACATCGTCTGTGGCCTTTCAAATGCCTTGAGATTCGTGCTAACAAATGTGTTGTACAAAATATGCCCGTTAAATTGAATTTAATTCTGTTGTTAAAATAGGCTAAACTAAGATCAGTAAACAATCTATCAACGAAAACTAAACACTCGGAAGATTTCACTGAACAATAATTTCAATTATAAATTACTAACATAAATGTCAATGTTTATACAGAAAACTAAAAACGTGAACTAATATTAATGTGAGACATAAATATATATTTCAATGGAGCACACTTCATTATTGATTTGACTGTACTCAAATTGAGCCCCAGGGAAATTTGGCCCATTGTTATTAGTAGATTAGCTTGACCTGTCCTCGATTAAAGAGAGAAATTTTAACCACCTTTCGTCAATTAGAGCAGGCTCAATTTAGCACATAGTTTTATAAAAGCTAGGCCCAGTTTTGTCGAGCGGACCCGGAAATACTCTTATTGTTATTATTATTATTCTTATTCATTTACATGCGTACCACTCAAATCTTATATTTTACATATCTAGCACCTAAACTTACCATCTAATTCCCATATTAAGAAAGAATACCACTATTTAAACACGAAAATATAAAATATATTATTATACATAGATAAGATGACATATGTAAATATTGAAATTTAGATAAATAAATAAATAATGACTTATAAGTATGTAAAATTTCCTTATTATTATTATTATTATTATTATTATTATTATTATTATTATTGTTATTATGAACTATATACAGTTGTAAACTAACTTTAAAAATAATCTAAATGATTTTATTAATCTTTGGGTAGTTCATCAAGAAAAAAGCTTCGTAAAATAAAAGAAAAAGATGGGTGTCATCGCATCATCACACAGCATGTGTTGCTGGCCGTATTGACACTTTTTCCTCTAATTTCTCGTGAAATTAACTACCCACTTAACCCATGCCGCCGTCAAACGCTATAATTCTGCCACGTTCAAGACAGCCCCACTTCCCATCAAAATCTTTCACATCATCGCTAATTTGTTTATTTAATCAGGACACTGTTTCGTCAAATTCTAATATTGATATCTATTTTTAAATTTTTAAAATAATTTTATTTTCAGTCATGCGTGAAGTAGATGAAAATAATATTTTGTGTATAGTTTTATAATTACAAAATAACAGACATGCAAAAAGAAAAAAGTTTATTCATTTTAATAGAGTGTTTTATTTTTTTCTTTTTCATGAGAGTATCTGCTACGTGCATCCTTATGAATTTCTTAAGCTTATCATTTTTTTCAAGGAAAGGAAAGTAACCTTAATGGGATAGTTGTTATTTTAAAAAAATTATTTTTCAAAAAATTATGATGCCTATAACAAATTTATTTTATTTTCAAAAATTAAGTCTCAGCTTTCTGACAGTCAAGACATTTTACAGTTTAGATTTAAAAAAAAAATTTCTACCACATAAATTTATAATAAAAAAAAAATTTTCAAACAGAATTATAGTTGTGGTTTAAAAAACAAAGTAGATAAAAAGCTGTCAAACAAAGATCAAAGATTAACTAAGGGCTTGTTTGGCGCAGCAGCAATTATTAAAAAAGTGTTATGCACCACCTGTCTCAGGAAGCTGTTGCGTAGAAGCTGTTTCAGGAAAGATATGTGTCTTCTTGTTTTATACTGTTGAGCAACAGTTGTGTTGTAGTTGTTAATGTTAAGAAGTTCTTTTAAGCTCTTTTACTATTGCGTTTCTTATAACAAAATTAATCATATTTGCACATTTAATACATAAAGCAATATACAGTTTGAAAATTACCTAATAAAAACTGACATCTCATTAAATAAAGAGTAACACAACAATCAAAAATAAAAATAAAAATTTTAATACAATAATTAATATTATCATAACGCGAATTTAACATGAAGATGATTAATTTCACGAGATAATTTCCGCTCTAACGAAACTCTCCACTTCATATCAATATCAAATGTGGAATCATCGAGTTAATCAGCCCACCTAAAGAAATCACAGCTCTTAATCCTTGGATACCTATAAAATTCTCTCATAGTTATGCTCATGTTGTAAAGTAAATAGAAAACACCACATTTCACATAAGCAGTGCAAAACTCTAAAGCACCAGAAGGCCTCAAGCTCATCTTTTCTGAATGTTTAAAACCATAAAGCACATAATCTTATATATAACATTTGTAAAAAAGAATAATAAAATGCACAATTAAAGTTTTATAAAGTTGTAAAGTCTCAGAACCCAACGTATAAACCAATAAATAATGTCACTATAAGAAAACAATAGACCTTAAAATAAAGGTTTTTAGTTGTCTTTAAACCATGTAATGCAGAGCTGAGTAATTCTTCTCTCGCGTCTCACCACCATCACCACCACCAGACATTAACCATCTATAGACAATTGCATCATAACACCCAAGACACCACCACCACCACATCATCACAACCAACAAACTATCATCATCAACACCAACATACCACCACTACAACATCATCATAACCAATACACTAAACACCAACAGGACTACCATTATCATATCATCATCACCGACACATCACACCGCCACACCACCACAACCAACACAGCGCCACCACAACCACATCATCTACACTGACAAACCACCACTATAATATCAACACAACCAAAACACTAAACACCAACACTGCCATCACCATCACCATATCATCAACACCAACACACCACCGCCACCACCAAATCATCACGACCAACACACTACAAACCAAAACACCACCAATTGCATCCCGACATAAAAAAAAATGGTTGTAAAGCACCAAATACAACCCACTCTACATTGATATGCCCTAAAATAATAGACATCCACATAGACAATGGTCACAAAACAGTAATAGCCACCCACATACCACTGATTGTAGCCTCCAAATGTCAGAGAGAAGCCCCAAACATCAAACAAAAAGCTTGAAACAACACACTGTGATGGATATTTCAATTCCTCCATAGAGGAAAGGCACATATCCAAACATTGTTACTAGAAACATCAATTGACCAAAAACCGCAAAGAGCAAAGGGTCAAAACCACAAAGACCAAAGTGCCAAAACTACGAAGATCACAAACATTCAAATTTCAAAGAAAAAATTAAATGCAATGGGATATTAAGCTTTTCTGAAAGCATGGACTCATTGTTATTCCGTAGAGAATAATCACAACCCGAAAAGAGCAGTCCACACACGGCTTAAAGCTAAAAAACCGCAAAACCAAAGTGCATTATGGTAAAGGAGAGAGAGGGTAGAAATTACCCCAAGACAATGAAGAACAAGGGGAACCAACAATGAAGACAATGAAGGCATATTCCCACCGCGAGAGGGGCAACCATTTTCTCACCGAGTGAGAGGATGAGGAGCTATCTAGGGCAGAGACGCGACAGAGGAGAAGCAGTGCATAAGAGAGATGCGAGAGCAGAATTATTTAGAGCGACGAAATAATTGTCATGCGAAAAAAGCGAGTTGTCGAGTCGAACCAACAACCCGCACTTAAGGAAATTATTAGGATAAGCAACCACACTCCGACTTCAAAACTACTGTAATAGCGTTTTCAAAATGAGCCTTAGCAAAGAAGCTGCCCTAGCGGTGCACTGACAATGAGCTTCGCATGATATTTTCAAGTGTTTAGTAAAAGTGTGTTTTGTATATTTTTTCAAAAAGTTGTGGTGAAAAGAAATTTTTAAAACTTAACTCGACTAAGTGTAATAACTAACATAGAGTTGAGGTTTTACTTCTTCAAAACAAAAAATAAATTTATAACAACCACGGTAAGTACTTTCTTCTACAACAGTAACTTTACAGCAGCTGCCCAATCACTGTTGTATATTGATTTCAGCAACTAGCGTTGATATCGTCATTCAAATATTTAGCAAAAAGCTAACTACCCTTAAATATTTTATTAAACTGGTTTATAATCTATAGACTACAGCTGTTTATGCTATTGATGAGCAGACAATATAAGATCGAAGAAAATACAATACAATTACGAAGATCTTGACCTCCATCAATTTTTTATCAATTTTCTTGAGGATTGAATTTCACTCTTTCCTGCTTCTACACCTAATTAATGGTATTGTCAAAATATTGAGAATAAATAAAAAGCTCAGATGATGTACTTCAGGTTTTCTTACGCCAACACCCAATTATTCAATAAAAATTTTGTGGAGCATTTGGAGTATAATTTATTTTGTGGCATTTAAATGCCACCCAATTCTTATGTATTTACATGTCTAATATTAAACTTTGCCTTTTTACGCTTATACCATCCAAACCTTTCACCTCAGTGGGGTTGTCAAAAAAGTTTATTATTCGTGAAGAGCTTATATTTCGCTCGTTAAGTGGCACTCGTTTGATTCATTTGTTAATCATACAAGTCACATATATACATATTTTTTAGCTCGATTTGTAAATATATCGAGCACACAAAAAAAAATATTTGCTTGTTCATGGCCTACTAGTTTTAACTTGAAATAATTAAATAATGATATTTATTTATATTTATCATATTAATTTTTATAATGTATTTAAAAAATATTAAGATACAATTATAAAAAATATATAATTTTAGGTGTTAAGTATATAAATAAGTGCAAGTGCTCCTAAAATTCTCTGTCTGTCACGAAAAATTATTCCATACGAATCGAACACCGCACACATCTTGCGTGCGGTGTCCGATCCGGACCGTAAATCACCTTATTTACGGTCATGATGTATTTCGGTGGGCGCCACCTATTTTTTTTTATTTATTAAAAAAACTGAAATAATCCTGACTGTAGATCACCGTGATCTACAACAGGATCGGACACCGCATGCAGAGATGCATGCAGTGTCCGTACGCAATAATTTCTCGTCTGTCACATACATAAACACAGAAGAATTGTATGTATACATAAAAATTGGATGATATGTATGTAAATGCCTCTTTAACTGGAAAAATTATTCCATACGGATTGGACACCGCACGCAAGCTGCGTGCGGTGTCTGATCCGGACCGTAAATCACCTGATTTACGGTCCTGATGTATTTCGATGGGCCCCACCTAAAATTTTTTATTTTTATTTTTTAAAATGGAAATAATCCTGATCGTAGATCACCGTGATCTACGGCCAAGATCGAACACCGCATGTAGAGATACATACGATGTTCGTACGCAATAATCTCTCCTTTAACTGGAAGTACTCTCCCTCCCCTGCAGCCGCCGCCCTGCCCCTATAACCCAAATTTCAGACAAACCAATTTTATTGTTAGAAAAATAGAAGTGCTCTTTAAAAGCAAAATCAAAGATGAGTAACTTTTAAAAAAAAAAATAAATGAGGGCCTTGATGCAATATTGGCTCAATGAGAAGCAAAATGAACTCGGCTTGAATTTGAAAACGAGCCGAACACTAGCTAATTTGAATTTAATGAAGCAGAACACTAACTGGTTGATCATGACCCATTTCGAACATGAGTTCATTTTGAACTAAACAAGCTTTGAGGAAACAGAATACGAACAAGCTCTAAGAATACACTTTTTCATGTATAATTGTGCTAGGTAAATGCATAAGAATTAACCGGTATGTATGAAAATATTTTTTTTAGATATTGTGCAATAACATATGCTACAAATTCTTTGGTTAACCAAAAGCTTCCATCCAACTAAGCGATAAGATAGTCGGGTCATCAGATACCCTATTCAAGCAGTTATAAATACGAAAATGTGTCAAAATCTAATATGAATACGAAATGTTGTCAAAATTGGTTATAAATATGAGAAGTTGTCATAATACTTTGTAACATACCCATTAAAACAAGGAAAAACATATATCATGAATAAATAAATAGCATTCATTCCTACAATAAAGACTGATCGACTTTCTCCAAAGTCGTGTCATTGTGTAGTCTCTCTCTCTCTCTCTTTATTTCTCTTGTTCATCCAATACTCTATATTTCAGGCATGATTAAGAAGAAAGATTTTATTGATGAATCAGTTAAATGATAGCAATTTACTTACACACGGAGAAAAAAGATTTTCCTTCTCAATTCACTCTAAAAATCAAGTTGGGTTTTTTTTTTCCTTGCTCGATTCAGCTAAGCTTAAATTAAAACAAAATGTTTTAAGTTTCAAATTAAGATCGACAGTTTTTCCTTAGAAAAAATAGATAATTTGAAAAAGAAAGTCATGTCAATACGTTCTCTGCCTGCAGGCCTTCATGTTGCTCACGGGACGCGTCCACAAAAAGTTAATGACGGCATTTTCGTAATTTTAGGCTAGCATGTCGTCCTTAAGAATATTGCGGATGAACAATTTAATTAAATATAATTTAATGAAGCGGCAACGTCCGCCAGTAGTTGTCATGATGGCGACCGATTATTATCCACATCAAGCCATAATTAAAGTAATTATAGTACTATTTATGAAGGGTTCTGCCTTCCAGCTGGACGCAACCCAATAATTCATTAGTTTGTTTTCATTAAAATTATTAAAATTTACATAAATTCCACACGATTCTTATATATTTACATATCTAATACCTACATTTTTATATTTATATTTATAATATTTTTTATCCATAAATTTATGTATAAATTTTAGAAATAAGTGATAGTGATTCTTTTATGTGATATAAAAATTTTGACTGTTATTCAAGTAAATATTAAAATTTAGGTGTTTCATATGTAAATACAAAAGATTTGTTTGGCATGTATGGAAATGCCCCCATAGGGTTAATGTAAAAGGAGAAAAAATAAATAAAATTTTAATACATACCACACAATTCTTATGTATTTACACATCTAACATCTTTGTTGCGATAAAACTATACATAAAGAGATTCGTTTCGCTTAAAATAGTGATATTTTTATATAATATTAAAGATTTGAGTGATATGCATGTAAATTACTGAAGTGAGAATGTTAGATATGTAAATATATAAATAAACATATTTTGGAGTATTTACATACATACCGCCCAATTCATTTGTATGTATATGAGTAACACTAAAACTTTAGTTTTAGATTTATAACATCCAAATCTTTCGTGTCACATAAAAAAATATAACTATTTTAACATTGAAAAAATGAAATACACATTTTCATGCATATGAAAGATGGAAAATTGAATTTTAGGAGTTAAATATGTAAAAACAAAAGAATTAGTGATATGTTTGTAAATCTTTCAAATGTTTAAGGCCATTAAATGAATGATATCTAGTTTGTATTTTATTATTCATCCAGCATTCTTTTGGATAAATTTTTTTTAATGTTCTTAACACTGTCGCAGTCGTTTTGAATTATTTTTAAAATTTTCTTAACACAAATGCATTCTGGCAACTTCACGACCTTAGAGTGATTATTTACATTCTAACAATCTGAAACCCAACACACAAATAAAAAAATTAATAGAGTGGAGACCAGGGATTTTTATGTAAAAAATACAAAAAAGAGAAAGTTATGGGGCCTAGGGAAATTGAAATGGTTCAAAAAGTAATATCACAAAAATAAAAGAAAATATTGAGAAAATGACAACAACCCATGTGAGATGATAGAAAGACAAGAGGTTGGGAGTGTGTGATAGAGATTTGAGTTCAGTATCACTAATGGAGGTGGTCGCTAAGCAATAGTGACGGTAATTGTGATGGCCAGGTGACAATGATGTGACAATGATTTAACAATGACGATCTCACAACGAAGTTCTAAACATGATGATAAACGTCAATCTTGCATTGGTAATCTGACAACAACTGCAAATGTGGCAAGCAACTGTGGCGGCGACAATGATGTTAGTTATGTGATCTGGTTAATAAGTGACAACGGTAGCGACTACTGACGATGGCCTCGATGGTGGTGGATCTCGAAACCCTAATCCTCAAAAGCTTGAAGTTGTCTTCAGTCTTCTCATTCCAATCTAATCCCCCCATGTGAAGCGAGTGGAGATTTATTTATAGATTTTATGAGTGGTATAATCAGTGCATATCGCATGGATTCAGACTACTTCATCGAATAACCATGAGTGATTTTCTTGATGGGATAATATTTTATAGTATTTAATTAACCTAATGATATCAAAATCAAGTGATATTAAGCTCATTGTATTCGTCTCATCTAAACGCTCAATCTGATTATTAACTTGTTAGATTTGGAGATCATTTAGCTCATCAAAGGATGCTTCAAAGATTCTCTTCATGCTTTCACTGCATGATATGTGCTCGCTTGGGTTAAATAAGATAATTATTTTTGTCATTTAGTTTGTCTCACTGAGACGCTTCATTTAATTATAAATTGCAATATGAGCATTTCCAAATTTGATTTTTAAATCTTTCAGTCCAAATATACGTCTAGTTTTATTTGGATCAAAATGATTTTCTAAGAATGTATCAAGCACCATAAAAAAATTCATATAAATCGCCAACAGTAGCCATGCTGATCTTAATCATGTTTAGGCTTTAGCTAAGCACAATGCTTTTGTAGACCGTTTGATGTCAGCTTTGCTCATCATGTGGAATTTAAATTTATTCATGCATAATATATGGATAGATCACCTTTGAGGTTATATACAAAAATAAAATTCAATTTACACTCTATAAAATTGTGTTATTAAAAAATGAACACATTTTCATCATATTTGTATTAATAAAAATAGGAAATATAATTCCAAACATTTTCAAAAGACTGTATCAAAGCAAATTAGTTGACCGAAATAGTTTTGGCTACCTAATACAGATTATATATATATGATAATATGATGTTTTATCATGTAATAAACAGCTCATGACTTTAATAGCCAAGTTCATTAAATTGCACTCAAATGGAATAGGTCGCTGCTGTCATGTAAAAAATAGCTTCAATTTCATCCATATCACTTTTGAATGAGCCGGTCTACATGGATGACTAGAAATGGATGGTTAAAGTTGCATTATATGTTATTACTTCGAAGAATATTTTTTTTATGAAAAGAAGAATAAACTCATTGCACCATTTAGAGGATAAATATCATCTAAGTGAGTATTCTAAAAGTACATTCATATATATTGCTGCGTGTTAGAAAATTCGTGGTGGTAGAGTAATAAATTAGTGTCTTAACATATTACGGGATCTAACATAGATAAACAAAAGAATCATTGTTCATATTCTTACTTAAAAAATCCTGGGGACTAGCCAGTCGAAATAGTCCACTGAGAAATTTTAAGTGCATGCCCACTTTCCTTTTGATATAGAGAAAATAAAATTAGAATGTTGACGTACAATAATAATTTAACAATAATAGTTGTAATGAGTCACGAAGGCTATAGCCAATTTTTTTTGAGGTAATAGTTTGTCATGAATCTTTTAGATGATGGTTCTAGTGCCAGCTTGTTGTAGAGGTGATAGCTGAAAACCGTGGCAGTAGTTAGTTATGTGGTTGTATAAGATAGCTTCATGCGTGTCAGTTAGCCCCAACAACTATAGTTTGGAGTTGTGAGCGTTCGTAGGCCATAAAAGCTGGAGTTGGGAGTTGCATGACTTGATCCGCGTTGTAGTTGGTCATATAGGCTATACCCGGGAGTTGTAATAACGTCAGTAAGCTATAGAGGATAGAGTTAAGAATTGTATAAGATGTTTACCACATAATTAATAGCTGGTCTTATAGGTCTTAATGGTGAGTTGTGATAAAGTCCGTTGACCACAGATGCAGTGAGCCACAGAGGTCATAGTTATTCACATACACATTAATGGTGGTCTCTAATAATATGCATAAGCCGCAGAGGCTAGAGGCGGGAGCTGCATGAGGTGTTGGCCAAGTAAGTTGTTGTTGAGAACATATGTCATAGTGGTGAGCTATAATAACGTCTGTGACCAATAGAGCGTAGAGTTGGGAGCTGCATGGGCTGTGAGCCATATATGTCATAATGGTGAAATATAATGAGAGAACTTTAGGAGTCTAAATAAAGTCACCACATTAAGAGTACAACTGTTGTAAGCAGTTTGTGAGGTGCATCGTTACACTATCTTCGGGATGCATTGTTTTACCTTATGAGGGGCGCGTCGCCGCATTATATTCGTGTTGTGTTATTATACCGGCTTTAGGGTGTGTCATTACACTGCCTTTGGAGTGCATCGTTGCACCATATACGGGGCACCTCGTTGAACCATATTCAAGGCGCGGTGTTATACCATCTTTGGGTTGCATCGTTGAAACCTTTGTAGGGTGCACAATTGCACTGTATTCGAGTTACGTTGTTACAATGGCTCTGGGTTGCATCCTTACCCCATTTTCGGGGTGTGTCATTGCATTCATGACATTGAAACGTGTGTCAAGATTTCGCAATGTATGTCATAATTTTGTAAGATATTTTGTTGCAACAAGCATAGGGTGGCTAAAGGCAATCAAGGTAGCCGACTAGCGGTGGTTGATGATGTCTAACAACTACAGGAGCATGAAGCATTCGTCGGGTCTTTGTTCTAGAACGACACTTAAAATTTTGTTCCTTCTGTATGAACCATCTCTAGGTCAAACTCTTATCGTGGTTCAAAGCCTAGGTCCCTCTTCATGAAGGAGTTAGGGCTCTATTAATAAAGTATAGGAAAGGCCTTCTTGCAAATAAAAAAAGAATTTGGATCTCTTCATCGGACAATCCAAGGAGATTCCCTCGATCAAAAGATGTTGGTGGACATTTAATTGTCTCAAAGATGTCGGAATTAAACGATCTTGCGCTCGTTTAATTTGTCTCATTAAGATGCTCAATTTAATCAGAAGCTTGTCAGATTTGGAATATATATGACCTTCCAATTAACCACCCAAAACTTACAAAAGTGATTCAATGGCTTGATCCACACTTGATTTGACTCGAATTAGATCAACTTTGGTGTCATTGTATTTATTTCGTTGAGCCGATCAGTTTGACTATAATTTTATGAAATCGGATGTTGGATGATTTTTAAATAGAGTTTGAATGTTTCTTGCTAAAAAAGTTCCTCGATTCGTGTAATCACTTCAAGATTCATGCCAAATGATAACTATTGTAGAAGACATATCGGATATCATGTACCATGATGAATTGTATAATCATTATCACAATGATTTAACATAGTGGAGAGGACTTTAGACGTGAAAAAACATGGAAAAGAAAAGGTTAGGGTATTAACACCATTTAGATTAATCATGCGTTCGATCACATTGGGGTTGAGGCATTGAGACAAAAATAGGCGCTGACCCTTAATCAGTGCCCTGTGATCTCAAACATTCCCTAGCAAGGTCTTCACTTGCTTCACCTCACAATCTGTTGGGGAAGTGTGGATTCCTCAATTGCCTGCACATGAGGCAACCAAGAACTTCACATTTTAGTCTTTCACCTTGTTCTCAATCCCAACAATTAAATCTTAGTGTTGAATATGAATTGAATAAACCCATCATGATCGATCTGAAAGGAAAATAACTGGTTGAAGAGTTTGATCTACCATGAGATTTTCATCCTCCAACAAAAAAATGGTGATCGAATTAGAAAGGACTTGGGCAGAAATGATCCCATAGGGATTAAAAATCGATCGCAACTCCAGACAAAATGGTGGTTGGAGACCCAACTTAAGATGATCTTTATAAAAAACTAGGTCAGGAGAAATTTACTCGTAGCCCACTCGTGGTTGGAGGCCGATTGTAGGAAAATCGTAGGATCTAGAATGTAACGTTCCAGTATATCTTCTATGTCCATTGTGGAGAGGAATAAAACTTCAAAGTAGGAATCGAACCAAACAGTTCCTGAGAAACCATGGAACCTGAGATACTGCACTAGGAGGAGGAAAGGATGAAGGAGAAAGGCATTGAAACCCTAAAGGAATGGCCGAAGGCTATTAGACAAGCCCCGATCATCCTTAGGTATACTAAATATTTGAGTATTTCACCATTCACACGGGGGGTTTCGAACCCGTGACATGAGGGAACTTATGACCTTCAGAGAGGCTGCTCTACCAAACACACACACACACACACACACACACNATTCCAGTATATCTTCTATGTCCATTGTGGAGAGGAATAAAACTTCAAAGTAGGAATCGAACCAAACAGTTCCNGTTCCAGTGTATCTTCTATGTCCATTGTGGAGAGGAATAAAACTTCAAAGTAGGAATCGAACCAAACGGTTCTTGAGAAACCATGGAGCCTGAGATACTGCACTAGGAGGAGGAAAGGATGAAGGAGAAAGGCATCGAAATCCTAAAGGAATGGCTGAAGGCAGACGAACCTCGATCATACTTAGGTATACTACATATTTGAGTATCTCACTTTTCACACGGGGGGTTTCGAACCCGTGACCTGAGGGAACTTTTGACCTTCAGAGAGGCTGCTCTACCAAATACNAGAGGAAGGATGAAGGAGAAAGGCATCGAAACCCTAAAGGAATGGCTGAAGGCAGACGAGCCTCGATCATACTTAGGTATACTACATATTTGAGTATCTCACTATTCACACGGGGGGTTTCGAACCCGTGACCTGAGGGAACTTTTGACCTTCAGAGAGGCTGCTCTACCAAATACACGCGCACACACACACACAGAAAAAGGCATGGTCCTCACGCTCACCGGTTTTCAACTAGGGCACATGCCTTTTTCTACTCATCTTTCCCGCAGAAGCTTCACCCACTGGTTTGTGCTTCACATCCGATTTACAGGCCCTTGCCCACATATCACTCATAGCCTTGAGGAGGGCACACTTATCGGCAAACGAAGCTCCTTCACCAGACATTGTGACAAACACAGAAAGAAAAAAAGCCAGAAGACAAAGGAGCGAGAAGAAATGGAGAAGGCACAAACCTTCCATATCCCATGACTTATTTGTAGCGGCCCAGACATAGAAGTCTAGGATGTTTGTTATTGTGCAATAACGTTATTTTTCTTACATTTTCAAAAGATTCTCATGTCCTCATGTGTTGTGCAACTTTCAAGGAGAAAGATAATCGGGGAACTAAATATATATATGAAAAATATGTCAACACAGATCTCGACATAGATGAACAACTCGAATGGAAGATATAGACTATTGAATGAGGCTTTTGACGATTGTTTGGGTTTGATATCAGCGAAGGATGCGTCTAGCTCTAGCAATTGGAGGAACAAACTAGGGGATTTCTCACAGAGTGACAATCGACGCTCGAGATAATCGACAAAAAACATCCCTTTTTGGATCGATTGTTGGAGGACTCAAGGCAGAACAAATGACCGACGAGCTTCCTATCGACCAAATCTGTTCTCCAGTCTTAACATGTGGATATATTTGTAATAACCGAAAGGACTCTCTAAAAGACTAACGATGAAGAAGGGATTGATATGTAATTTTGTAGAATTTGGACCAATTCTTATAGATATGACGTCAATATCATGAATAAATGTTATAACTTTCTTATTGTTTTCTAATGCTCTCTCTCTTTCTGTAACGTTCTATATCCAGGACGTGTTTCTGGGACAGTATCCTATTCCAACAGTGTGATATATAGTAACACATATTATCAATTTGAAGGTTTACCAAATCTGAAATTATAAATGTTAGTAAATCCTACTGAAAAATTTCCGATTAACAGGCAAATCCTTTCCATAGACAGTCATGCCCTCCTTCCAAAGCCAAATTTGTTGGAATTGTGGCTGAGGCGGGCCATCCCGGGCCCATTTGGAGCCCTATTTAATAGCCACGCCCACGCGTACGTTTTGCGCAACTGGAAACATATTTTATCGCCACGCCCCTGAATTTGTGATGCCATTCATACCATAACTCGCGCACAAAAACAGAGAGCGGCGAGTGTGAAAAGTGAACCATTTTCCGCTTGCAGAGGCAGCAGAAGAAGGAAAAAGGTTCGGCGTGAAGGATGCGAAAAAGCCATTTGTTCTCATTCCTGGATAACTTTTCTATATCTGAGGTCTTCTTCCATTGATTTCTTATCACTGCTTCAGCTTTCGGAAGGAAGGAGAGATAAGTTGGAGTAGTACGAGCGTTTAACTCCCCTCGATATTGGATTACATTGAAAGGTGCTTCCCAGGGTATTGAATATNTTTCTCATTCCTGGATAAGTTTTCTATATCCGAGGTCTTCTTCCATTGATTTCTTATCACTGCTTCAGCTTGAGGAAGGAAGGAGAGATCAGTTGGAGGAGTAGTACGAGCGTTTAACTCCCCTCGATATTGGATTACATTGAAAGGTGCTTCCCAGGGTATTGAATCTTCTTGATTTGCATTTGGTAAAGTAATGGGAGCTCGATGCTCGAAAATTTCTGTGTGTTGGTGGCCGGTGAACTTTAAGTCGTCCATTCGAGAGTCCAGGGATCTAGGTTCTCTCTCTCTCTCTCTCTATATATATATATCTATATATCTCGGAGCTTTTTTGATCAAACGCAGATGCATTTGGGTTTGGTTGCAGAGAATGGACGGGAAGACGAGAAGGACGCTATGCCAGCGTTTAAGGAATTCAAACTGGAAGAACTGCGGGAAGCAACAGACGGGTTCTCGCCTGAACGCATCGTCTCCGAGCACGGCGAAAAGGCCCCTAACGTCGTCTACCGTGGCCAGCTAGTCGACGATGATCGCACTGTCGCTATTAAGCGCTTTAATAAGTCCGCCTGGCCCGACGCTCGCCAGTTCCTCGTCAGTCTCTCTTTATCTAGCGCATGTATTTCAATACAATATCGTTATCTCATGGATTTATTTTTTGTTCTTATTGAAGGAGGAGGCGAAATCAGTTGGGCAGCTCCGGGGCGAGCGGCTGGCTAATCTGATCGGTAGCTGCTGCGAGGGAAGTGAGAGGCTTCTAGTAGCGGAGTTTATGCCCCATGACACCCTAGCTAAACACCTCTNTAGTCTCTCTTTATCTAGCGCATGTATTTCAATACTATATCGTTATCTCATGGATTTATTTTTTGCTCTTATTGAAGGAGGAGGCAAAATCAGTTGGGCAGCTCCGGGGCGAGCGCCTGGCTAATCTGATCGGTTGCTGCTGCGAGGGAAGTGAGAGGCTTCTAGTAGCGGAGTTTATGCCCCATGACACCCTAGCTAAACACCTCTTTCACTGTACGTCTATTTCGAGCTAAAACTCTCTAATTGTCCTCTTTAAGAATAGACCGTGCTTTTGTCTTAACACTACTTGAATGATAATTTTGATGAGTTTGAGCTGTGCTATATTTGGATATGTTATAATGCTTATTTTTAGAATAATTTGATCTGAATGTGCAGGGGATGCACGTCCTTTGAGTTGGACAATGAGAATAAGGGTGGCCCTGTACCTGGCACAGGCCTTGGAGTACTGCAGCAACCGAGGTCGCGCTTTATATCATGATCTCAATGCCTACAGGGTTCTCTTCGATCAAGTGAGAAATGTCTCCAGTTTTGAATGTGTTTTCTTGTGACTGTCAAGGTGCTGTCGTCTTCAATCTGGTTCTTGATTTGCCCTTTTTTGTGAGTAGGATGGTAATCCGAGGTTGTCGACGTTTGGCCTCATGAAGAACAGTAGAGATGGAAAGAGCTATAGTACTAATTTGGCCTTCACGCCTCCAGAATACCTTAAGACAGGTGCGCTTACTTGTACTCTGGTAAAAGAAAAAAGAAGACGAAGAAAGTTTGTTTCTTTAGTTCTACATATCATCAATTTTGACTTTTATTTGATGCATTTTTGTGATTTACATTCTATTGTGAAAGAGTTGTAGGAGGCAATGGCCAGTGGAAACTGAATTAATGCAAGATATTCTTTCCGCTGGCCACTTTGCTACTACTGCTACATATTTTATTGGTTTCCGTCTAAATTATGCACCTATGAATTGTGTTCACGCAGATTCTACTCTGTTCAATTAATTCACGCTTAACTTACTAATTCTTATCTTACCATTTCAATTCAAAAGTTCTCCGAGTATAATCCCTAAATTTAAGGTCTTACTGTTTTACGAAACTGTTTTCCGGAATTTATTCATTTGTCAGGAAGAGTGACGCCTGAGAGTGTTGTATACAGCTTTGGCACTCTGTTACTTGACCTCCTCAGTGGGAAACATATCCCCCCTAGTCACGTAAGTTTATTTTCTTCTATGACAGTAATTTAGATGCACGCCAAACCTAAGTTAACCATGTATAATAACCTCATACAAATGTCATCTGAATCTGCATTCTCTAAATGCTATACCACAGGCCTTGGAGTACCTTTTGTTCCTTAACATAATGCTAATCTTTAATTGTATATTGCCCATAATGCAGAATGTTTATTTGAGTAGTTGATATTGTAAAAAATTGTCAAAGGTCTTCCATCTATTTTTACAGGCACTTGACCTAATTCGTGGTAAGAACTTTCTGATGCTGATGGATTCTGGTTTGGAGGGGCATTTCTCAAAAGATGATGGAACTGAGATAGTACGCTTGGCATCCCGCTGTTTGCAATATGAACCACGTGAGAGGCCTATCGTGAGGTCTCTTGTGTCTGCACTTATGTCTCTACAAAAGGAAGCTCTGGTAAAGGCTTGCTTTGGAGATAGTTTCAATAGTGGCAATCTACCTTAAAAATTGCACAATTTGAACTTTTAGTTGTTAAATATCAGTAAATTTTGTTTCCTTATGTTGGCTTAAGATAAAATTTTCTGAAAACCTTCTTTATCGAAGTTGAAGTCAATGCATTTTCATTTTTCTTGTTTTTAAAGCTTCAAATTTTAAATTTATGCTTGTTCATAAGAGGCTTAGATCTTATTGCCTTGGATTTATTGAGTAATTTAATATTCAGCCTGGTTAAATACTGCCAACTTGAAAAGCACTTTATTATTTCGTCAGATGTATCTCCTCTTCTATCTTTATGTACCTGTTGCGAGGGGAAATTGCCCAACTTCTTTTTAAGCTTATTGGCACTTCCCAAGCTATTACATCTTAAGACTAATTCAAAGTTCATTAGTAGGTGCCATCATACATGTTGATGGGTATTCCAAATCCATCTGCAACCTCTGTTAAGTCTTTGACTCCACTTGGTGAGGCTTGCTCTAGATTGGACCTCACTGCTATTCATGGTATTCTCGAGAAAGTTGGATACAAGGATGATGAGGGAATAGCAAATGAGGTATTGTAATATTATTGATGCACCTATTTCCCTTTTTTAGTTGATACTTTTTTGGCTGCTTTAAATTAGTTTGGTCTGTTTTTTTTTCCAAAATTATTTTAAGCGCAACTCCAAAAATATGGCAAGCCACCTTGCAATACTCCACATTCATTACTATATATATAGAGTACATGCGGATTAATTGGAAGCGATTAATTATCATGAAGAACACAGTTTGCTTTGATTCCAAACTTTTGTCTGTGATGATTTTCTATGAAGTTCAGCATATAATTAAAGTTGTTGAAACATTACAAGTTAATAAGTTGTGTATTTAAAAGTTTTGAAAGGGCTCAATTTGTGGCTTGATTTTTGTTAACATCTCCTTGATTCAAATGGGTCAAGTTCTATTAATAAAATTGATACTTACAAAATAATTATATCAAACACGAGCAGGTTTTATGTGTTTAATCTTGAACTGATCATTCAAGCGTGCATAACATGCACGAAGATTTTGAAGTTGTTACAACATTTTTTGGCTATGTTAAAATATACCAATGTAGATCCCAAATTTTTTTATCACAAACTTACTTGGGATTATAGTGATCTACTTCTCATAATGCCATTTAAGATTATAATAATTTTGCAATTTCTCTTATTTGAGACTCTAAGTTTTCTGTGATTCATATTTTACCTGCTACTTTTTTGGAATTGTAGCTACTTTAAGGTTCCTATGCTGCCTTTGGGTCATCAGGGAAGTTATTAAGGATTATAACTAGTTTTCGATTTTTGTATTTTAGGACTGTAAGTCCCCGTGATTCAGATTTTACCTGTTACTTATTTGGACTTGTAGCTCCTTTAAGATTCCTATGCTATCTTGGGCTTCTTTGGGACCATAGCACTTTGCATCTGTAAACCTTATCTGGAATATGACTTATTGAAGTGTTTCCTATTCTCGTGTTTTGCATACAGATGTATTTCTATGAAGATTTCTTTCTTGTCATTCATGTTATGATGTTACATAATGCAAATTTCTTTAATAAGTTTATCTCAAGGCATATGTAATAATAATTTTGCTTAAATGAATTTTCAACTTTTTGGATGTGAAGTTTTTCCATGCTTCAGAGACTTCAACTTGCGATGAAATAAATGAGACTTGAAGTATTCTGAAAGAAATGATCTCTTTAATAAGTAATTGATTATCAATACTATTGATGTGTTTTAGCTTTTGTACATCTATAGTTTATTTATCCGCTAAGATCTATGGTTTATTTTTATGCAATAATTTGATTTTTCATGATTTTTTTTCTTATGGCTGATTTTGTTAGGAGATCAACATTTTTACTATAAATTGAGTTTTATTTTTATTTTTATTTTTAATCATCATAGAATTAGTAGTTAGTTGTTTGGGTTAAATAGTTTGCTTCTCATTAGAATTCATATGATTATTCATGTATATTATATGAATTTGTTTGTATTTGGCTAGAAAATCTATAAAAATAAGCATGGCATGACTTTCTTTTAACCAACCACTATTTTGAATTTTACATTTCCATTGGAAATTATACATCCTTAGGCATCCTACTGTTGAGTGGAGCTCGGTAAAAACAAAAAAAAAGGATTTACCTGTTCTCACTCCCGCCTTCCCTCTCCCGATCGCAAAAGTCGCGCCTCTTCCCTCTTTCGCGAACCGAAGTGAATTGCGAAACCACTCCCGCCTCCCGCTACAACTACTCCCACTCTCTGTTTCATGAAGTGCAACTGTTAAATGCATCACACGGCTCTCCTTCAGTTTACAACACGATCTTTTTGTTATTCTTCGGGTTTCTTCGGGATAGAGGGAGAGAAGTGCAAACAGTAGTTCCTTGCGGCAGAAGGAAAAAGAAAGAAGAAGAAGAAGATTGCGGCTTGTGGCAGAAGAGAAATTGAGTTTATTTCTTTTGTAAGTTTATCTTCTTCGGTGTATCTCGGTGTAGAGAGAGAAGAAGAGAGAGCAACGAAGTGAGAGATCCCTCTTATAAGTTGAGACGATTGACTAGTGTAAATTCCTCAAGTAGTAAAATCCTCTGCAACTCCGTCGATGTAGGCAATTTGCCGGACCACGTAAATTTGTGTGTTTCGTCGTATTACCGTTTTCTAATGTCAATTTTCTCATTTTATTTTTCGCTTCATCGTCGATCGTTCTACTTTATTTTATTTTATATTCCACAACAACTGGTATCAGAGCTTTGTTTCAGATCTGAGAAAGACGATGGATGCAGATGAAGTGAAGGTTTCAGGGATCGAGAAATTTCATGGCACAGATTTTGGTTATTGGAGGATGCAGATAGAAGACTACTTCTATGGGAAAAAATTTCATCTTCTGTTATTGGGAAAAATACCTGAAAGTATGGATGAAGCTAATTGAAATTATTCGATTGACCCCATGGAAGTTCGTTGCACACAATGTCGCCAAGGAAAGGATGACTGTAGATCTCATGGCAGCCTTATCAGGAATGTATGAAAAACCATCGACGAATAACAAGGTGTACTTGATGAAAAAGTTATTCAACTTGAAGATGTCGGAAAATATTTCTGTTGCTCAACACCTAAATGATTTCAATACTATCACAAATCAATTGTTGTCTATTGAAATTAATTTTGATGATGAGATACATTCGCTGATATTATTAAAATTATTGTCAAATAATTGGGAAGCTATGATGATGACAGTTAGCAGTTCTGCAAGTAAATCTAAACTGAAATATGATGATATCCGTGATTTGATTTTGACTGAGGAGGTGCGCATGAAAGATTCTGGCGAGATCTAGGTTCGAGTTCGGCACTGAATGTTGATTTTAGAGGGAGATGACAGGACAAGAACTCAAATAGAGGGAAATCAAAATCAAAGTTTAGTCAGCAGACAACCAGCTGGAATTATGACAAGCTGACCATATTAAGAGAAACTGCAGGATTCCCAAGAAGATAAAGAATGATAGCACAAGTGTGATATCTGAAGATGTGCAAGGTGCACAACTGCTGACAGTTCATAGTTTTGTTAATAACTGAATTTTAGATTCAGATGCTTCTTTTCATACAATATTCCATCAGCAATTGATGTGAAATTATGTTGCAAGTGACTTTGGGAAAATATATCTGACAGATGGAGAAGCGTTGAATGTGGTAGAGTGTGTGTATAAGGCACTCATTCCTATTGTTTCACAGACAGATTGTGGAAAACACAGAGCTATGAGGAAATCTTGCAATATGAAAATTCGAGCAAGTGGGAGCTGACGAAATTTTCAACAGGGAAGAAGACATTACAAAACAAGGGGTTTTACCGGGTGAAAACTGAGCTTGATGACAATAAGATGTACAAAGCTACACTTGTTGAAAAAGACTTTCAACAGAGGTAGGATAATGCCCATGCAGTGAGAGTTGTAAGCAGAGACAAGAGTAACCCAGAAAATAGCTTGGAGGTGCAAGGCTATGTGCATCCTGTTGATATGTTGACTAAGGGTGTTACTCTTGAGAAATTGAAGTTGTGCGCAGCTTCAATTGGTCTTCTGGTGTAAAGACAAGGGCTTTGAGTTGCAGAGGTGGAGAATTCATGCTTGAAGAAAAGGGCTACGCCGCCAGTGGAAGATATTAGTTTGAGGAAGAAGATGTTGTAGTCTGTGTACCGGTCAAGTAAAAGTAGGCTTTTATGCCTATGCTCACATACATCTTATTCCATTGCATACGCTTATTTAAGCCTTAATTCTTGTACTCTGTGGGTGATAAGCCGAATGGGTGACGACCTCTTCTTTGCACTCTACACCTACATGTTCATCTCGAGGTATGTGGAAACAAGTATTTTTTCTCTTTGGATGAAAAAAATCACATGATTAATTCCTTCTATCAAGCAAGTTTTAACCTTGAGGAGTTAATCCTTTGAAGTAATCCTTCATGTTTTTTAAGAATGCAATATTGACTTTATCATAAATGAATCAAACTGAACAATAACTTAAAAATCACTGAAAATTAAGAAAGAATTACCATGGTTTTTCCTCAACTGATCTATAAACGTAGCTTTCGTTTTGCTTAATTTGGTTCATGTGTACTCCATCTTTGTCTAGAATGTGTTGAATTTGCTCCAGATTGACCCACTGTAGTTAAATTTCTTTTTCATATAAACAATGTTATGTCCAATGTATAAATTTATATGGTTTTGAATCAAAGGCAATTGCAAATATTTTCAGCATTGTTTTTAATTATTCGCGGTGTCTATTTGACTAAAATAATACCAAAAGCTATGCTTAAGCAAAAAAGTGTGAATTCATGTCAACACATTTCTCTATGGTTTTTAGTAAATTTAGATTTTGGTGCTGATAACCAAGAAAATGTATTTGATTTATTAGAGGATTTGTGTCAATGATTCATTTTACCCCCACTAATTTGATTCATAAATTTAATACAAAGTTGTTAGTGTGAAAAACCCTCAACTCTTAAACATTATGATGCCTTCTGGTGTAGCAATTTGAATTTCATCAAAAACTCTAGACTTAAGCATGCTCGTGTGGAAGAACTCCTAGGATGGTTGATCTCCTGTGAAGTTACACTAATGGGACAAAACTTTTAGGCTATTAGGCCAATTACAAAGAATATCTTGATGAATGAGAATTTGAGTTATTACAAATACTATTCAGAGCATTATACTAGTTTGAAGATAGAAATTTTTATGTCTGATGGATGATTCTAGGTTAAGAGCACTGATAAGGATGTCAGTTGCTTAAGTGGGGTGAAATTATTAAATCTCTCAAGTAGAAGAAAGTTGAACTCTTAAAATTCAAGGAGCTTTTTGGTATAACAGTTGGATTTCATACAAAAACTGCATAGTTATGTGTGCTCGTGTTGGAGCACTTCTTGGATGGTTGACTCCTGGGACGTTACACCTATGAGACAAAACTGTGAAGCCATTAGGCAAAAATGAATGATGTCTTGATGGCTGAGAGTTCAGGATACAGTTAGATGTCAAAGCAATAATCATGTTTGATCTCTATTCAAATTATCTTGGCCATCCAAAAAGTTGCTTTTAAACAAATTTTTAAAGCCATATGTTATTTAATAAGTAAAGTTGAGTTTACCCAATCCTGTCTTCTTACTCGGCTTTCAATGTCCCTTGAATTTATTTGAGAATTACTCAAGAATTGCAGCATTATCTTAACTTTATTTGCCTGAAATTTTCTAATAGTTGTGAATTCATTGATTTTGACCTCAAATTACATATCCCTTGCAATTTGCTGTAGCGGCGAAATTTTATATTGTGCAATAGTAACTGACAAGTTTGTGGCCCAATAGAGCGGATATTTGCCTCATAAATTGATGTTATGTGAGATGCATACTAATTGATCCACAAGGCAAGTGATTGTAACCTTTGAGGAGGTTACTTCATAAATCAAATATGATCTTAAAGCCCGCCATTTTATTGGGTTTGGGGGCAACAAAAATTTTTTTCTATACCTAACGCCTCAACATTGTGCCAATAGCGCCCTAGCGCTTGTCTAGTAGTATCCCGACAACTGAAAGACACTGCCACCACACCTAGTCCGGGTTCATAATTCAAGAGAATGACACTGCAGCACTCAGATGCATACTACAACACCCTAACCCCAACAATTGAATTTGAGTTGTTATCAGTTTAAAGTTAAGGTTTTGCCAATTAGAAGTACTTGGCCATTTTTGGTTACATATGACTTACATGTACTTCACCCTCTGGCCTGGTGTAGCCACATTGGGCCCAAGTGTAGTCACACCAATTTTTGGACTGGCGTGATCACACTACCAAGATCACTCCCTCTAGTCTAGTGTAGCCTACGGGCATACATTACTCGCTCCCAAAAGGAATGCTGGAGGTGAAGAACTTGGAACCGCTCATCGCCCAGACCGCCCTGAAACAGGGGATCTACGACAAGCGGTTTAGGTATAACTTGAATTTACTCAAGCCAAGGATCTTTTCGGAGGTCCTGGAATTGGTCGATGACCACAGCGTTGCTAAGGAAGACCTAATGGATTTTCCAGAAACCAAATCGGGGGCATCCAATCGCCAGCCGCAGAAGCAAAAAAGCCTGGACGATGACATGAAGCCAAAGAACCATCGAGTCTCTGGTGGCCAACATAATGACAATCCTCGACCGCGAAAAGGTCGAGGGAGCGATAGAGGTAGCGAAGGATTGTCGTATCGTCCGAATTAGCAGTTGGCTCAGTACTATGAGCGACCACACGTGTATCAAGAGATGCAATGGTCGACACCTCTGAATGTGTCATTGGCCGAGTTAGTTTAGACCATTCTTCGTTGAAAACTGCATTGGTACTGTGCAATCCCAACAAGTATTGTGCATATTATCGAGACCACAGGTACGACACGAAGGAGTGCTGCTAGCTCTAGAACTTGGTGGAAGAGCTCATCAGGGCAGACAAACTGAAAGAATTCATTGTCATCGGAGCACACACACACAACGACATGGCAAATCTCCAACAGAGGAGCCCAAGGATGGACCCGTTTAAGCAAACGAGATCCATTTGGTCGGAATCATTCTGAACATTTTTGAAGTCGGTGGAGGATTACCTTGACAGTCCAACCGAAAAGGCACAGGTTGGGGGAGGGGAACTCATAGAATGAAGCAATCATTGGTACAACACTCATTAATAATTTTCAGGAGGGTAGCATTTTAGTCGACATCGGAAGCTTGATAAATGTCTTGTTCAAATCGGTGTTTGACAAAATGGGGCTCAAGGCCAACCAACTGGCAGCTCCAGTCGGACTACAGTTCGGCTTCTCTGCAAAAGAAAAAAGTAGCTTTGAGGGTGATCGTGCTAGTCGTATCATGGGGAGAGCGCAAAACAGTTCACCAACACGAAGAATTTCTTGGTGGTGGAATCCGCTTCACGATCAGTGAAGCACTTGATATTGGCCCACCAAAACCGTGTGATATGCGACAATGCTGAACCCACCAAGATGGCTGACTGCCAAAATCCCGACGCTCGGGGAACTCGACCCAATCAAGGACACCGCGGAGGGGGAGCCAGCTTTCGATCCTAAAATTCGTAAAGCACAAGTACGCCAAGCAAAATAATGATAATATAAACAAATGAATAAATTAAACAAACAAAAATGCAATAGATATATCACTTAGGTAATACACATAAAAGTGATCCGAGCAACCAATTACAATAGATCAATTGACTATTTGCTCCACCTTCACATCACAAACCCAAGAATTTAAAGTCAAAAAGGGCTGGTCTCCAGAGATGATTATCCGCTCGCTAGCGACGAGATCCGCGGCAAATCACGAAGGTCGCCTCAGATGCAAGTTTCTGTGGAGGCAACAACCTAATTAAATGAGATAAACAAAGTATCTTAGCCGATCGACCCATACGAAAGATCAACTAACAAGATGAGCACACGATCAATCAAAACACAACCAATCCAAAATTAGCAAAAAAACTAATAAGTTTTTTCCAAAATAAGCAAAATTACAAATGTTCTTGCCTTAACTTTTCCTTCTAAAAAAAGAGAGAGAAGAAATTCTTCTTTTGCAAATGTCTACGTGCAGCAGGGCCCTAGCAGGTAGCCGATCCTTCATCGATGCATGAATCATCCTCTTCCTCGGAGACTTCATCTGATTTATCAGGGATCAAGGTAGATAACTCTTCCAGGTTGGAGTGCTTGGGTCGACCAAATTGTAACGAATAAATCTGTTGGATGGCATAATCCATCTCGCACTTGAGCTCACTTGCCAAGCCGTCCTGGTACTCCTACCTGGAAACGGACGAGGCAGCTCTTTCCCTCAGCTCAGAAACTTCCTTCTTTAAAACCTTTATTGCAACAAGAGGTTCTTGATTGACCTTACTCCTGTTCTCCAGTTTCAGCTGTAAAAGGTCCCGGTAGTCGCTGATCCTCCTCAACTCCGCCTCATGAGAGTCGATCTTCTTCCAAGCCTCTAACAGGGTCAACCCCTGGAATTGAGCGCCCTGCGCAACCATCAAAAGGAATTGATTTGTATTCTGGTAGTGCTCCTAGTGGACGTATTTTTTCCAAGGTCTGATAAAGGTCCTCGGACCATAAAAACTCCAATAAGAGCGACGACATGCCCCTATTCTCAGCCGATGGAGGGTGAGAGTCTCTCGACCTGTCCAAAAGACAGAACCGCCGACCATTGTCGGTACACGTCCACCCGATTGCTCCTCTTGCGCTTTTCCATTCAAAGGCCTCCCACCTTTTCAACGAAGGGGGAAGAGTGGTCGTCACATCTTCTACCGGTTAGGGCTGTCAAAACGGCTCGTGTTCGGCTCGTTCACGAAGTNTCAATCTCATGTGCCTAATCACTCGACTTAACCGAACATAGGCGAATTCAAACCCCCGACACCAGGGGACTTAGAACTTACCTCGCAAATGCCAACCAAAGAGTCGGGGAACCCCCCGAGAATTTTGAGACAAGATGAAGTGGATCTCATACCTTCTATAATAAAGAAAATGATTAAGAGAATGATGACATGGCGAGTTCTGCCAGGGGATTGCAAATGCCAACCAAAGAGGGAGACTGTATCCCACCGCAAATCAATCATCATGACTTTTTAATATCGTTTTGTACCGTGTCATTCATGCGCAAAGGAATATTTTATTTGAAAAAGAAATACAGATTGTTGGCCCTAGGGAATTTAGATGACTTGTGGAGATTCTTTTGTCAGTTGAATCGATGCTGATTTTCAAAGGGAATAGAGCAGATTTGGCGAAGCACTGCATCCTTGGAGTTCCACGAAGAAGAGTTTCAGTTACATTACGAAGGATGGAAGATAGCAAGGTGTCGTACAGATATAGGCCCGACATAGATTTGGAGGGAGTACGTTCACTTGAGTTGTGAGATAGCTGTACCATTTAAGTATATGCAAGGGAATTTTTTTCTTGGAATGTGGCTTGGGAGGTTAGCTTGATCACAAGACGACCTCAAGGGAAAGACAAATGTTTGCTACTTTTTACACTACGCCAAAGCAGGGAGGATATGACACAGGAGATTAAAATTTCTATATGGATGTACTCATGATATTGTTTTAAGTGGCGTTAGCATATGATAAGTTGTGCTGCATTTCAGAAAAGAATTAACAAAGATCATTTCTTGTTGCTTCGACATGTGTTTTTGAAGTTTCACGTTTGTGTAATTGATAAAAAGTTGCAAGACCATACGTTGATCTCAAACTGTAACGAATAAAGAATGATACAAAGAAAGTCTGACAATAAATGAAATTAAAATTCAAAGTTAAAAGAGAATAAAAGAACATCAAATTAGGAAAATATACTAATAATAGGAGAAAATGATGGAAATAATAAACAAATTTACTCGAAACTCCACACTCTTTGCCACACAAATTCTACCATTCACACAAATTTCCACAACTTCCACTCTCACAAGATTCCTAAGCTCTGCACAAAATGCCCACAAGTTCTCGCATTCCTTTTCTCCATGTTTTCCGTACTCATCAAATCTTCGGGGTTGGTACCTAAATACTGATTCCCATCTCGGGATCAATACCTAAATTTTGATTCTCTTTCGCTAACTCTTGTGTTGGATGTAGGTCCCTAAGCTTTCCTTATGAATGTAGCAAAATCAAATCTTTGGTTCAGTACTTATATTCTGAGCCCCATCTCGGAATCAGTACCTAAATTCTGTTTCCCTTTCGCTACCTCTTGGGTTAGATGTGAGTCACTGAGATTTCCTTCCCAATGTAGGAAAATCAAATCTTCGGGGTCAATACCTAAATTTTGATTCTCATCTCGGGGTCAGTACCTAAATTCTGATTCACTTCCACTACCTCTTGGGTTGAATGTGAGTCCTTGAGCTTTCCTTCCCAACGTAGCAACATCAAATCCTTGGGGTCGGTACCTAAATTCTGATTCACTGTCGCTACCTTTTGGGTTTGATGTGAGTTCCTGAGCTTTCCTTCCCAATGTAACAAAATCAAATTCTTGGCGTTGGTACCTAAATTCTAATTCCCATTTCAGAGTCAGTATCTAAATTATGATTCCCTCCGCTACCTCTTGGGTTGGATGTGAGTCCCTGAGCTTTCCTTCCCAATGTACAAAATCAAATTCCCGAGGTCGGTACCTAAATTTTGATTCTCATTCCGGGGTTGGTACCTAAATTCAAATACCTATTTTAGGTAATTACCTAAATTATGATTCCATCAGCTACCTCTTGGGTTGGATGTGAGTCAATGAGCTTTACTTCCTAATGTAGCAAAATCAAAATCTCGAGATTGGTACCTAAATTTTGATTCTCATCCTCGTGGTCGGTACGTAAATTTTGATTCACATTCTGGGATCAGTACCTAAATTTTGATTACCTCTGATACTTTTTGGGTTGGATGTGAGTCTTTGAGCTTTCATTCCTAATGTAGTAAATAAAATTCTTGAGGCTGGTACATAAATTTTGATTCTCATTCTAGAGTTGGTACCTAAATTCTAATTCTCATCTCTGGGTCAATACCTAAATTATGATTCCCTTCTGTAACCTCTTGGGTTGGATGTAAGTCCCTGTTCTTTCCTTCCTAATGTGACATTCTCATCACTTTAAAATAGGTGTGAGACCCCCTTAAATTGAGTACGACATCCTATTCTCATTTTAACACTTCGAGATGGGTTGAGACCCTCTTAAATGAAGTAAGACATCCTAATCTTATCTCAGCACTTTGAAGCAGGTATAAGACCCCCTTAAATGGAGCAAGTCATCATAGTCCTCATCTCAGCACTTTAAGATAGGTATAATACCCCCTTAAATGGAGTAAGGCATCCTATTCTCACCACAACACCACTCGTCACCTCTTAGGTTAGATGTTAGTCTACGTGCTTTTCTTCCGAATATGCACTCTCCATATTTTTGTTACCTTTTGGGTTGGATGTGAGTCCCCGTACTTTCCTTCCCAACGTAGCACTCCTTTTCCTCACCAATCCTTGAGTTGGATATGAGTCCCCGGGCATTCTATCTCAACCTAGTCTTCTCACTTTTTTGAATTTAAAATTCCACAAAATAACAAAATTTAACTCAAAATTTTAATTCAAAATTAAAGTTGAAATCAAAAATTAAAATCTAAATTCAAATAAAAAATGAATTGAGATTATCACGACTATCGAGTTCCCAACAAGGAACCTTGATGGTTTCCCATCTAAATTCATAAAATGCCCTTTTATAAGGACAAAACAACCAAGATCATAATTAAATTTCAAAGCTTCAATCGAAGGTTCACCCGCTACTCCCTAGAGGAAGCCTTCTTCACTCATTCTACACTTTGTTCTAAGTTTGTTGGCTTGGAACATCTGTATTGGTTTTGTTGATCTCCTATTCAACGTCAATACGTGTGGTGCGCTAGTCCGTCACACCACACCTATTGAGAGTCTATTTGTTGACCTCACATTTGTTGAGGTATGGTCTTTCTTCCTTAGAAGCCTAGGATCTAGCCATAGGACTTTCTTGTTGACTATCCTAGAGGACTAGGAATGGAACCCTACCCCCTTAGAAATTCTAAACACCTCTTTACTCTTCTTGGAGTTCCACGTGTTTAGTTTTGCCCTCTACTACTTCGTGGGATGGAACCGGCATGGGGGAGTTCAAGAGGAGTTCCTATAGGATTATCAAGCCTTAGGGTTAGCCCTGGGTGGCCTGGGTTTGGTCTTGGTCAGACCTGCACACACACACACACACACACACACACTAATAGTCAAATCCCTCACAAAAATTCCAAAAACCCTAAAATCACCTCCACTTAGGTTGTTTCCCCACTCTTTTGGAAACTCATGTGGATGGTCCCCAAGCCCTTGACCTTTGGCTAAGGTGGCTAGGACCAGCACATGGAGAATCCAAAATGGGCACCCATTGGTCTCATGGCCCCAAAGGGGCGTCCTTATGATTAGCATCTTCAATAGCTTTCAATTTCACCTAAACATCCAATTTTACCCTCCTACTCCTAAATTTTCAAAATTACCAAAATACCCTACACTACTTATTCTACATTTATGACCTGATACTCAAGGATTTGAGTCTTCCCTAAGGTTTTAAATCATTGTGAGCAAATAGAGATATTTCTTTTACCACATATGGATCATCGGGCCTGTGTAAGTCTGAGGTCTAGGTGGCTAGAACGATGATGATAATACTAATGTGTGCTAAATGAGGGATATGAAGTGGGATTTGGAATAATATCTCCTATCTCAACGATGGCGATATTATTCCCGGACTCTTGATAGATTGTTGCCCCTGATACTTCTATGTTGCTAGTAGTCCTAACTTGATTAAAGTAATTAACCTATGGACTATACTACTTCGCAAAAATATTTTCAATAACAATCCTTTTCACAATATAACTACTTTTGCCTGCTAAAGTAAAATTTACATGCATGAAATGAAAACATATAAAGGTTCACGGTTAATCACTCGGATCGAGGTTTGGATTGAGGTTTGGGACTGCCATCCATAGCTTATTGAGTTGGTAGCTTTTGCTCAAGGTTGGGAAGCATACAATCCATTTCTAAGCCCTCACCTTCACTAAAGCCTTACACCTAATCTCTTTCTTTCATATGTGACTACGAGTTTTCTTTTACTTACTTGTGTTTTCTTATGACTAGCTTTTTGACTTTTCATATTGAATGTTCCTGTTTTATTTTCCCGTAATTTTATTTAAATTCCCTGCAAATTAAATTATGTTTCATGTTACTAATCATGCAGCGGCAACAAAGGCCTAGGTACACATTTACATTTTAAGTACCACAATTTTCCTATTTACCTTACAACATTTTCTACATGCATTTATTTAATTTACATGCAAAACTAAACCAAAACTGAAAACAACAAAAGCACACTTTCAAAAATTAAATATGCACTATGATAACAATGAACGAACATAACACACTCTTTTTGGGTTTATAATAATTTCTCAGATGAGGTAACCTACGGTTGCTAACGGGAGTTCTCCAATTTAGATGAGCTTGATAACTTGTTTAAACTAAGTAAACTTAAGAGAAAATAGTGGGTGTCAGGATGATGAAATCGTGAGATCTTAACTGGTATTACTTAACATAAATTAAAATTCCCCGCAAAACACTTAAGCAACCAAAAAAAAAAAAACTGAGATATACTACAAAACCGTAAAATCCTGCACCTGAAGCTATCACTTCGACGAGGATCTTAGAGAAAATGCTGTGGGCAGCATGATGAGGGCATACAGAAGAACATCTTCGAGAGAGCAAACAAGATCTTCATCAATAAATTTTTCCTTAGATTTAAATAACAAGTCATAGGATTCCGAGGTAGCTCGTATAGTACGACATAAATCTTCAACTTATTTTTGGGTTTTTGCATAACCGTGCTGTAAAATTTAAGATCTAACTCGCTTTTGGCTCTGAGGTTGTCATTCATTACGAAATAGACCCTCCTATCTTCCAAGCTATTTGTATGACTGTGTCATGCAAGTATAAGCCATAAATAACAAAATTGTCAGTATTAAATATCTAATAATATTTCCTCAAAATTGAAGCCAAACCATAAGATAGCTTGGGAAGTCACCGATGTTCTCCTCAGGATCTGTGATATCTCTTAGTTTTCTCCCTTTGGATTCCAAAAATAACTATCTATTCGATCATTCCCATTTGAAATATCTTATGTCCGACCTTGAAATCCTAAAATTTGAGATTCATGAAGACAAATATCTCTGATCTAAATTGAGAATTTTCTTTAATGACTTCGATCATTTAGGATGTAATTAACTATATAGGTTTGTCCTTATAGGGAGCTTTGAGAACCCATATAATATAAACCTCTCTAATCTGCTACATTATATAGGGAAATATGTTGGTCAACATAAAATATTTCATAAACCTAAACGAATTTCATAAATTCTTTAATTTATTTAATCAAGCCTCATTATCAAGTAACATGTCTATTCCCCGAGATAGATGCATGATTTGTAGTGTTGTGCTCGTTTATTTAAATTATCTTATGTATGAGATCGGTTAGGTCTCGTATTTTCAAAATTTAAAATGCCACTATTCAAATATATATATATATATATATATATATATATATATATATATCGAGAGAGNAGCACTTCTAAACATATTCAAATTTTCACATGATTATTTCTCATTGTAGGGAGAAAGACAAAACAAACTACTTAGATCTCATGAGAAATATACAACAAAATATGGATTTATATATAAAAATAAGTTTACACAACAAGAATAAACAAAACAAGTAAAGCACAAACTACTTATCTCAATCTCCTCCTCACAAAAATCCTTTGAAGTTTCTTTGAACCACTTTCTCTCCTTAAAATATCACTCAATTCTCTCTTAGAAATGTAATGAAGAAGAAATCTCTCCCTTCCCCTCTCCGCTTATAACTCTAAGAGACAATCTTCTCTTCCACTTTTTTTCACTTACTCTCCTCTTCTCCTCCTTTTTGCTGCCGCTTTTTTTTGTAATAAAATCACTATTATTTAGCGTAGGGCCGAATTTCCTAGAGACATATTTGGCACCCTTTCAAAATTTTCAATGAATTTGGGGAAGAAACAGTTTATGACGCCTAATTGTGACGCCTAGGCACCATCTTCTCTATAAACTGATGCTTAGGCGCTAGATCCTGGAGCCTAGGCACCAGGTCAACTTTTATGAAGGATCTCTTTTTGACTCTAAATTTCTTTTTTTTTTTTTGCTTCTTTTAGCTCGAATTTCCCCAACTTAATGTACCTGCAACAAAAACATAGAAATACCTTCCATTAAAGCACAATATCACTAAAAATAGACATTAAATGTGTATATAAAAGTAGCATATTTTTAGATATGTCAACTGGCCATGGTCAACTAAACTTCAATTGAATGAGTTATTAAGTTAAGGACCAAATTGAGCTCATCTTGAACTATGGAGGAAAGAGATTAGTTTAGTTATAAGTTTGAGGTTAACCATCAACTAGCCCATCAAGAAAATCAACAAATAAAATTCTTAACACCATCCTTAAATCTAAGGTTAGGTTGGAGAGGATGAAATGTTGGCCATAAAAAATGAGATCAACAACATACAAATCTTTCACTAACAAATAATGTCATCTAGAATATAATATTAACAAGAATATCAACTCCTTTTCTAACCCAAATGATTTCGTTTGGATGCTTAGTCGTGTTAAATGATAATTTTGTAATTATACTAATGAAATTTTTTTTTGCACATGCACTATCAATGAGGAGTGATATATGTTACAATCAATGATACATCTTATTTTAAATAAATTCAATGAATATCTGAGAATGCAATGCTTAAGCACTAATAATACATTTTTGAGTATGCATCATAAGAATTTACCATCATCCCAAGAAATTCTTCAAACTCGTTGATGTACATCCTATAGTATAACTTCTAATTCACCTACCAATAGTTGCATTAGCTTATTACTAAATGAGATTACCTCAAAATCACTATCTAGAAGAAAGCATGGCACATAATCAACAAGATTAGTACCATCCATTAAGACCCATGTTGGAACAAAATTACTCTTAAAGGATGGCGCTTTGATCCTTGGAGTTGTTGGATCTGATAAAATCCTATTATATCATCATCGGGAATAGTATCAGATTATCATGCCTTCCAAAGTAATGGGTAGATTGAAGGAGGAGTTAAGTATAAATCTTGACTATATCAAATGTTTATGATCATCAAAGTCTATTACTGAAAGTGAATTATTTACAAAAAAATGCAGAAAAAGTTAGCATTTAAAATTTTCTTCATTCCATAAACCATTGACAAAACTAGAATTTTACATAAAATAAAAACAAGCATAAAAAATACATTTATAATAATAAAATGCTCAACACATTTCATTATTCCATTTTTTCTCAATCATTCTTAGCCATGTATAAGCATGCCATTACAAGATAATGCTCATCATTTTACTAACCATAGATAAACTTCCATAACTTAAA
>JXCR01060211.1:194545-261870 GCA_002079205.1 Phalaenopsis hybrid cultivar
TTTGATGGCGGATGAGTCAATTGAACATATCTTTTTCTCGTGCCCCTATGCTTTATTTATTTGGGGAAAGGCTGGAACGTGGTTTGGCACTTGTCTTTCCCCTGAGAAGAATCTTTCTCTCACCACCTTGAGTTGCAACCCGAATGGTAAGAAAAAACACTTCTGACAAATATATTCTTATATCATTTGTTGGTTTATTTGGATGGCTAGGAATGATATTATTCATGAGGGCAAGGAGATTCATAAAATGATGGCTTTCACTAATATCATTTCTTACATTAATAAGCTATGGATGTTTGATAATTCCAAACAAGGTTTCTTCTCAGGTATTAATTATTTCATGCATTGGGGAATATGAATGTGGTTGTTAGAAGAGTCCCGCATCCTCCTATTTTGGTTAATTGGACTCCACCCCCTAGAGGGTGGATTAAATTTAACATTGATGGGAGTTGGAAGGTTTCTAGTGTTGGTTGTGGGGGCATTGCTACGAATCATTATGGAAAGTGTATTATTTTTTTCTCGTCTCCTACTTTTGCGGATTTCCCTCTTGAGATTGAGGCTAGAGTTATTTTATCTGTTGCTCTTTTGGCTTATTCTCTTAGTTGGAAATCCATCATTTTTGAATGTGATAATCGCTCCTTGATTGATATTTTTACTAAGGGTGTCGATACTCCTTGGGATATTCTTTATTATGTTAGAAGGATTAATGGTTTTATTTCCAATATGAATGTGGTTTGGAATTTTATTTATCAGGAGGCTAATCAACCTGCAAATTGGCTTGCTAATTTGGGAGGTTCTAGTCAGTTTTGTAGGGCGGGAGCAGTTCCCCCTCCTCTCTATACTTTGCTGGTGGGGGATAATTTGGAAACTCCTTATATTTGTACTTATGCATTACCTTGAGGTATGTTGGGTGGTCGAGTGACTGGGTTCGGCCATTGATGTGTCCTGGCTGGATTTCTCTCTTTGTTACTCCTCTTTGGGGGTTGCTCAGATGAGAATGATTGGGTTAATGCTTTTTCTTCTCGAGAAGTATGTGATGTTGAGCCTTTTACTTTTAGATTGGAGGGTTTGGAGATTCCCTTTGATGTGTCATTTTTGGGAGGCCCAGGGTTCCCTTTTTAATGATGATTTTGTTGTTGGAGATGGGGGGTATTTGCGGGTTACGGGCTGAGAGTTTATTCTGGGGTTTTTTTTTTATTTTTCTTTCGGGTTGTCTTATACTTCCTGCTTCATCTCTAGCAAGGAGGCCCAGGGCTCCTCTGCTACTGGGGTGATGTCTGTGGGAAGGTGTTATATTGGGGGAAGGTTTGTTGGGGACTATAGTTTCTGGAGACTTCATGAGCTGCATTATTTTCACTTGGGGTCTGTTTGTGAGCAATTTGGCTCTCATTTGGAGGCCCATGGCTCTTATTCTTTCTCTGTTTCCCTATAATTCTGGTGGCATTGTTACGATTGGTTGGATTGCCTTTACTGTTTGGAAGCTGGAGGAAGGAGGACCACCTTTATATTTTCTTTAAAATTGGTTTTCACTTTATTTTTTATTTCTTCAGTCCTTTTAGGATGCAGGTTGAGGATCCGATCGTCTCATGCTTTGGACTTTTGGGGAGAGTTGTTTTCGATCTCTTTGGATTGCGACATGCCAGTTCTTTGGTCTGCTCATGGGATTGCTTTTGAATAACATTACTAACCGGAAGATTTTTTTTGTACATCTCTTTTGGGTATACGTGTAATTTTGAAAGTTTCTTTTTATGTGAGTTGTATTGTGGGGAGGGAACCCCTAGGGGGTGTGTTTAAATATATTTTTGGTTTCTTAGAAGGGGATTCTCCCCCCCTCCATTCTCTGTACCTTTTCTTTTAGTTGACGCGTAGGGAGCCACTAGTGCTCTTTCCCCTAATATATATATATATATATATATATATATATATATATATATATATATATATATATATATATATATATATATATATATATATATATATATATNAAGGGGAATTTACATTCATATCACACAATTTTTATGCACTTATAGATCTCAAGCCTAAACCTTGTTTTTCTTACACAGCACTCTAGACTTTAATATCACATCAAAAATATCACTATTACTACTTTTAAAAGTGAAGTACATATTTTTACGCATAGGTTTAAAGCCCATACAAAAAATTAGGCGCGAGATACATAAAAACATAAGAATTGTTTATTAGCTAAGTATGTCAATTTTTCTTTAAAAAGGGGTTTTACCATGCATATCAGACAATTCTTATGTATTTACATATCTCAAACATAAACTTTCATATTTACACACATAGCACTAAATATCACATCAAGAACATCAATATCACAATTATCAATTTTTAAAAGTGACATACAAATTTTCATGCAAGAATTTAAAGAAATAAAGTGACATGTATGTAAACATCAAAATTTATGTGTGAGATATAGAAAACATAAGGTTGTGTGCTAGGTATGCAAATTTATCATTAAAGTATAGGTGTTAGATTTGGAAGACCCAGGAGATGAGTTGTAAGCATGTAACAATGAAACAGATCATCAGAAAATTAGAAAACTGAATCAAAATTTTGAATTTTCATCAAAAAAAACTTAATCTCAAAATACAAAAAAAATCAAACATCTCAATTTAAATAAAAGTTTTAAGGAATATTATAATCGAGGTTACTTACGATATGAATATATAAAATCAAGAAATCATTAACTGTAGCGAAAATGGGATTAGAGAGTTATTTGTTTGGCTCCGGAGCAAAGACACGCATGTGAGAATGAAATTAGGGATTTTAGACATGGGTTCGATATAAAAATCATTTTTGGCAGCGTTCCAATAATTATTTGACCATTAATTTTTATTTTTTTAGTAAATGATAGGTTTCGCCATTGGTTAAAATAACATAACCGTTGTTAATTAAGGATGTGTTTGGGGTGGCTACTGTTTTTCTAAGATGTTGTTGTAAAGCTGCTTCCTGAGGAAGCATCGTTTCAGAAGCTATCAAAAAACGACTAATGAAGTGGCACGAGTCAGTTTGAGATATCTGTTGTGTTGTTGTTTCTGATGAGAAAGACTGTTTTGCCCTTATATGTGTAATATATTCAAATATTTACAATTTTCAGAGTAATCACAATTAAGAGTGCGCTTGTTTTGGTTGTGGCTGTACAATAGCTGGTTTTAAAAGTTATTGAAAATCTGCTGCTCAAAAGCTGGTGTTTTAAAAGCAGTCAGTCTGTTTGAAAAATAGGATTTTGAAAGCGTTACCTGTTAACCTAATGGATGTAATTCCCCTCAGTATATAATCACATTTCAATTTAAATTGTTTGAGAAACACAATTTTGAAAGTGCTGCCTATGAAATAAATGCAATGATAATTTATCATATTATTTTCACTCACATACCATGAGATAAATTAAGGTGAACATTAATTGAATCATAAGAAATTATTAAATTATGTCTTCCAATAGAAACATAATGATAAGAGATTATGATAGATCAAATGGTCCTTACTAGATTTGTGAGAATAATGCAGCTTGGAGTTTCTCCTGAAAATATTGTTAAGAAAACGGGAGAGATAATAAAAAAATAAAATGAAAATAGTGGGGGATAAAAGATCTCTCTGCTTAATCCCACGGCCCGCACTGAAAAAGCCCCGAGAATTGCCATTGATGAGATTGCTATACTTATTACAATTAAGCCATTATTTTATAATATTGCAGAACTCTTGAGAGAAGCCACGAGCATGGAGAATCTTCAATTTAAAATCCCAACTAACTGAATCATAGGCCTTACGAATATCCAGTTTAGTAATCATGTTGCCCCCTTTACACTTTTTATCAAGGCCAATAGTGAGTTCATGAGCCAGCATAATATTATAATTAATCCCCTTCCCCTGAATAAAAGCAAACTGATTCAAGGAGATTAACTTGTGAAGATGAGGTTGAAGGCGTTCGAACAAAATCTTACTAATCAACTTAGAAATCACAGAGGTGAGGGAAATAGGCCTAAAATGATCCCAAGAGCTCTTNTTGCACGTAGATTCATTTTTTATTTTTTTTTAAGAAACAGATAACGAACTGCAGCAAACAAATTCTATGGCTTTTAATAGGTTATATAATAGATTNGTGGGTATGTATGTAAATTTCTCTTAATTAAAGCATACGCTAGAATAGATTAGTGATAAGGTGCTCTGTGATCAAGATCCAGTCATAAAGAAAACAGCTTCTGTAACAATGAAAGATAAATGACAAGAAGCTATCTTATCCGGTTAAAAAGCTTCAAATCCAAGAGATTTCTAATCCACTGAAATTACAGTTGTAATATTCACATCCACGTTCTAGCAACACTAAAACTAAAGGTTAATAAAGTTGGGCTGTTTTATGGCTTGGATTTTATCTATACTCTGTCTATTTTCTCTCCTTTATATTTAGGATTCAAGTCAGACTGTATGAGAAATTGAGATTTTCAAGGGAAAAGTTTTACACATTATGGAAATCCGATACTTGAAACTTAATGGATTTAGAAATCACGCAGTTAAACAAGACACAGGCTGTTTGGTATGATTTTTTTTTTTTATACTTTTTGTTTTTATTTTATTTTATTTTATTTATATTTCATTTGAATCAAAATATGCTTGACATCTTTGATNACTTCTCCTCTCCTCTTACAACTCTAAGAGACAATCTTCTCTTCCACTTTTTTTCACTTACTCTCCTCTTCTCCTCCTTTGTACTGCCACTTTTTTTTGTAATAAAATCACTATTATATAGCACAGGGCCGAATTTCCTAAAGACATCTTTGGCACCCTTTCAAAATTTTCAATGAATTTGGGGAATAAATCGTTTCTGGCGCCTAATTGTGACGCCTAGGCACCATATTCTCTATAAACTGATGCTTAGGCTCTAGATCCTGGAGCCTAGGTGTCAGGTCAACTTTTACGAAGGGTCTCTTTTTTACTCCAAATTCCTTTTTTTGCTTCTTTTAGCTCCAATTTCCCCAACTTAATGTACCTGCAATAAAAACATAGAAATACCTTCCATTAAAGTACAATATCACTAAAAATAGACATTAAATGTGTATATAAAAGTAGCATATTTTTAGATATGTCAACTGGCCATGGTCAACTCAACTTCAATTGAATGAGTTATTAAGTTAAGGACCAAATTGTGTTCATCTTGAACTATGGAGGAAAGAGATTAGTTTAGTTCTAAGTTTGAGGTTAACCATGAACTAGCCCATCAAGAAAATCAACAAATAGAATTCTTAACTCCATCCTTGAATCTAAGGTTAGGTTAGAGAGGATGAAATGTTGGCCATAAAAAATGAGATCAACAACATACAAATCTTTCACTAACAAGTAATGTCACCTAGAATATAGTATTAACAAGAATATCAACTCCTTTTCTAACCCAAATGACTTTGTTTGGATGCTTGGTTGTGTTAAATGATAATTTTGTAATTATACTAATGAAAATTTTTTTTGCACATGCACTATCAATGAGGAGTGATATATGTTACAACCAATGGTACATCTTATTTTAAATAAATTCAATTAATATGTGAGAATGCAATGCTTAAGCACTAATAATACATTTTTGAGTATGCATCATAAGAATTTACCATCATCCCAAGAAATTCTTCAAACTCGTTGATGTACATCCTATAATATAACTTCTAATTCACCTACCAATAGTTGCATTAGCTTATTACTGAATGAGATTACCTCAAAATTACTATCTAGAAGAAAAGCATGGCACATAATCAACAAGTTTAGTACCATCCATTAAGATCCATGTTGGAACAAAATCACTCTTAAAGGATGGCGCTTTGATCCTTGGAGTTGTTGGATAAGATAAGATCCTATTATATCATCATCGGGAATAGTATCAGACTATCATGCCTTCCAAAGTAATGGGTAGATTGAAGGAGGAGTTAAGTATAAATCTTGACTATATCAAATAGTTATGATCATCAAAGTCTATTACTGAAAGTGAATTATTTGCAGCAAAAATTAGCATTTAAAATTTTCTTCATTCCATAAATCATTGACAAAACTAGAATTTTACATAAAATAAAAACAAGCATAAAAAAATACATTTATAATAATAAAATGTTCAACACACTTCATTATTCCATTTTTTCTGAATCATTCTTAGCCATGTATAAGCATGCCATTACAAGAAAATGCTCATCATTTTACTAACCATAGATAAACTTTCATAACTTAAAATAACATCACAAGCATCAGCCATGATCTACTAAGATATATAACACTCATGCATAAATAACATTTATATAAATATAGATTACTTGAAGTAAACATCAATCACTTGCACTCATGGATCATAATATGCATCCCGATTGATGTTTTGGTTCTGATTATTTTGTCTCCCTTCCATTTCCTGGTTATAATCGTAACTCTTATCTCTTCCCTCGTAATTATAAACTCCATAGCCAAACTTTCCATTATCCTTCACTCCATACCCTTCAGAGTTAGCCCTTAGAGGATTATAAGCCTCACCATGCCTCTGATTATTTAAATCATAGAAATACTTTCCATTCTCAACAACTCTTGTATCACTCATCCCGTATTTCTCCGTGTTCTTTGGGCTCTCATATTGTGGGTAAAAGGCATTGGCCTCCCTGCTATTAGGGATTTCAGTACCGAACTGTGTTCTCGCAAATCTTGATCCTTCATTAGTGGGGAAGTACTCGTCGGGGCCGTGACCATAGAGACCATAGCCATTTTGGCTTTGTGAAGGGAGATTCTCAGGTTGTTCTCTCCCAATGGCCGACACGGAAGTTTCTTGAGCATTGGCTGTAGTATCAGATGGGAACTCATTGTTTATTACCTTGTTGAAAGTATTTAGCTCTCTAGCATGAATAGGAAGCAATGAGAAAGAGAGGAGGAAGTAGAAGGTGAGAGAGAGATGAGCAAGGGAAGCCATGAGACAAAAATTAATAAAGCAATTAAAAGAGATGGCAATGGAGGATGGTTAGAGACCAATATATATAGGGATCATTTAGAAGGAAAATGGACCACTTGTTGGGTTAAAGAATTGGAGGAAGGCAAGAGAAATGGAGGCGGCAATTGAGGGAGGGCAGCAATGTAATTGAATGATGTTGCTTATATCACGCTGAATCCATAAAGTCTAACTTAGAGAAAAACTTGCACTGTGATGAAATTAGTCCCAAAAGTCGTCAACTAATTCTAAGAAAAATGAAACAGACCCAGAAGATAAGCTTATGTGGTGCTGATGTTTCACTTTAAATTTATATTCAGCTTTCAATATTTAAAAGCATTTTTATGGTTTTATTAAATAATTAATTAGAATTTAATTTCATATATTTCATTTTTCTTTAATAAAATAAGCAGTCCGCTTGGAGCTGTAAGGTGAAGTATGGCATGAATGCGATTCTACGAGTAGCGAAAAATTATTGCATACGGACAGCGTATGTAGAAATGCATACGGTGTCCTGTCTCCACCGTTCATCATAGCAAAGATGTATGACAGTGAGCTCTATTTTAATTTTAATTTTTTTTAATTAAAAAAATTTAATAAATAATGAAGATCAGATACTATATGTATTTATGCATAAGTGTCTGCATGCAATAATTTTTCTTGAATAGGGCCTAAAGCACTACATAGATAATATTTATTAGGAGTTGTACTAAAGAGGAGGCGTGACTGGCGGAGGGATAACTCCACAAATCTTGGCCATGATTTTGTCCTGGTCATTGTTAGTTGGGAAGCAGCAAAATATGAAAAGAAAAGTTTACAGCCGTAAAAAAGCCTCAATATTTACATTACATTTATTTGACAATTAAATAAGTTGAATTTAAACATTTTAAAATTTATTTCTATTTTTTACAAGATAAACACATAAAAGTCAGTTTCACTAAAATTTATTGTAATATATTTAGTCCTCTCTCTATATGTATTTTTTAATTTTAAACTAGCTGTCAAAATGATTCGTTATTCCCAAACAGCTCATGCTCGGCTCGTTAAGAAGCTCTTGGTCAGCTCGTTCGCTAAGTTAATGAGCCGAACAAAAAACACAGATTTGTTCATTCATGTTCGACTGATTTTAAATACTACGCAACAATTATATATATATTTATATTTATTTATTTATTTATATTGATGAGTACTATTTTTAAAAAAAATTAATTGACTACAAGGCTACAAATATTTATAATCAATTAAAAGTATTAATTAAGAAAATAGAATAAAAATTATTATATTAGATTCAAATGATGTTCTGAATCTTGCCCCAATCCTTAACATCTTATGGCTATATGTGATTAGGGTTGTTGAAATGACTTTTTGTTCGTGAACGGCTCGTGTTCAGCTCTCTAAGCAAACGAGCGGAACACAAACACACTTTTTGAGCTCGAAATATCGCCAGGCTCAGCTCGTGTTCGGCTCTTTTACACCCCTACTACCTACTCTTTTACTCCCTTGCGGACGGTCTTCCCTTCCTGTGAAGGCTAGGGATTGTAGCCAGGAGACATGGCTGCCCTCGAAAACGATGCACTTAAGGAAGGGGAGAGAGGTCGACCGGTCTCCACTTAGACAGGACAACAAAAGACGAACCACTGACCTGTGAGTCTGGTGGAGTAACGACAGTCGGTGATGCACGAGATGGTGCGTTCGCTTTCGAGAAAGAAGGGTCTGCGGCCGCAATTTCATCCAGGGCCCTGCCAGAAACAGAAGTTCTCCCGCCTCCTTCCCCTGCATCAACAAAATGAGAAGCACATTTTCGAGTGATAGCAATGACCTTGTCGGTCACCTTATCTTGAATAACGATGTTATGATCAGACGTTGAAATAAGGTATCGAGACCACACTATATAGGAGTGGGTCCTTGCTTATGCAGAATTACCTGACCCCTAGGGACACCCTCACTTTCGATGCTTGGCGGCGAACTTTTCCTTCGCTGCCTTTGCTTGGACCGCCTCTTCAATATCCGAGAGATGCCACAACTCTTCGATCATCTTACTCGTCAGCACATGAGTAACCATCGTCTCGGCGATATACTGAAGAACCGAGAGAGTACAGCTGGTCAAAATCTCCTTGGCAACATTCATGCTCTCGGGGAGAGCCTCGGCTTGGGCACGCACACTGCCGCCTCGGTATAGATCCCTCAGGTACCTGAGCAGGAACCTACCAGAAACTTCTTCCGGTCCTTTATTTTATTCTCCACCCCAGCCACTTGAGTTCCTTGCCTACCGAAAACATGGTGAAGCCCTCCTTATCAGCCATGAATGCTTAAAGAGGTCAATCGACCATGAAATATGATTCCATTGACAAAAGAGGTCGAAAGTCATTATCGCGGCCACGGAGTTCGACAACACTTATGTTGGAATAACCTCGTATGTATTGAATACACTTTGGACCTCGTTGCACAGAGGTAACTGAAGGTCATGCTTGAACTGGTCTCGGTAAAAGACTAGGTCCTCGCCCACAACGTCGGTTGCCCAAAGCAGCCCTAGTAGCTCCCAAAGGGTGACGTTGGCATGAAGAACGTACTTCCTCTCCAATTCCTTCACCTCGTTTGTCGTCAAAAATGAAGATCGACACCCTTGACGTAGCCAAAGAGGGCTAGGGAATATTTCAGAAGCATCGCAGAACACAATAGACAGTTGAAAGACTAAAAGAAAAAATAAAAAAGAAACTGAAGGCACATAGAAGGAAAACATAACGCATAAAGAGGAAAGGAACAGTCTCTTGCCCTATTTATAAAGCAAGCACGAAAAACGAGGAGTCCCTATTTATAACACGGGCAAGGAAAATAAGTCACATAGCGATAAGTGTGATACCAAACATCTCTTTGAATTTATTTAAAGACAATTTTATTGCCAGTAACATTATTACAGACCTCAAATAAAATGTTTAATGAGCGGGTCTTCCAAAACCTCAGACGGGTCATACCTCATATGAGTCAATTTTTGGAGAACCATCTCTCTACCTATTCTAATTTGATCCACCCAGTTAGCTTTGCGATGAAACTTGCCCACATCGATCGATTCACAGAGCGCTCTCAATTCGTCCTGCAAGATGGTGACCTCTGCCTACAAGACAACTATTTTCAAATCCGTGATCGCCAGGCGAGGAGACAACTCCGCAGAATCCTTAGCTGAACCTCCGCTCGTTCCCGTAGAAGGACCTACTGGCTTTGCTAGTGATCCGGCCTCACCTACCCGCTGCTCCACAGCTCTAGGGGACGGCGGTCGCCATGCCAATCGACCCTGTTGAGGATTTACCACGGTAAAAGAGTCAGGTGATTGATGCCCCAATGGAACATTAAGCGGCAAGAGTCTGGAGTACTTGGCCTAAAAACTGTCTACCACAGCGGGTCGGAACTCCGCGATGACCTTAGGGGGCCCGCCTTCCTCACGACCCTCCGACCCAGTCGACTCATCTGCATCCAAGACAATATTACAAAATCATTAAAAAGAAATAACTAATAATTGCCAAAGGGGAATTCTTGCATACCTAAAAATCTATCCATCTTGAAGATGACGTTAGAAATGTCATCTCTCCCTTGCGACGAAGTGTCTCCATCCTTCTGAGATAGAGGCTGACGCGGCCTGACGATCTTCCCTCCCTCCAGCTCCTTTTCTTCAATTGTAACATCTGCATTAGTCGGGTCTCGCCGATCCTCCGTGTTTGCATTAGACCTAGACACCAGGGTTTCCTAAGAAACGTTTTGGCGACTGTAGCTCAACGCCATCAGACGAGCCGACCACGTCGATAAAAACAAGATCGGTTAGCAACCGTTTTTCTTTCTTCACAATTCTCTTCCTCTTTGCAAGAGGGGACCCGAAAGTCGGCCTTCGCCAGCCTTTGAGGATCTACAACGATCTGGCTCGAACCATCAGCCATATTGCTCCTTGGTTAGACAAGGGGAAGCTAACGACGAATGGTACAAGGCTTGGCTCAAGCCTATTTATAGAGCGCACTTGGCACGGAACCCTAAGGGAGTCAATTGTTCAATCAATTCATGATTTGTATGTCAATAATTGTTTACTAGTTTTCCTCTCCTTATTGTAGCTTTCAAAAAGCAGAAAAACTCGGGGAACTGATATGTACGCACCAAAACCGTCGGCATGAATCTCAAAAAAGTCAAGCAGCTCAGGACGATGACCAGACCAAGTCATCAGACTATAGGAATATGATCCCAACTCATCATCCAAGGACTGATAGTTCGGTTGGAGTCGACCGACACACTGTGATGAGGGACTCAGTCGGCATATCACACCTATAGTCCCTGTTCGTTTTGAACTTCTCACGAGGGGCGTCGCCCAATTGTAATCCGCCGACCGATTGCTTTTTTGCTTAGGCAGGCCCAGTTGTCACTCGACCGGTCCCCTCGGCCTTTAGACCGAACTCAAGCGCGTCATCCAGTCGGTTGTTGTCATATTTGAATTCAAATTATAATACATATTTGGTATTAAATCATCACGATTAATTTGCTTTAAAGATGGTTTCCCTAACCCTTCCCTCTTTTCTATAACTGTGCAAATACATCCCTATAAATATAGGGCAAAGAGGCAAATAAAATGACCTTTCCCGGCTTCTCTATGGAGACTTCCTCAATTACTCTCTCTCTCATCCTTGTTATCCCGACTCTAGCTCTCGAGGTGTGTTTTCACAAGGGATAATTTATGATTCAACAGTTACAAACAAGAGGGTTTGTGAATCTTCCATCTTTCCAAGATGATGGGAGGGAGGGAGGGATACATAAAATCAACTTGCGCTAAACCTTTGTAATTTGTTCTTGGGGAGGGGTGCCAATTGCCACATCCGTATCTATATGTTCGAGAAAGAAAGGAGTCTAGAACTACAAATTGGAGCTGGTTTGCTTATTTGCATAGGGTGTACTTCAGAGGACTACTTCACTTAACAGTGAGTAAAATACCTTTTTCCTTTTTCTTTTTTCTTTTTTCTAGGTGGATTAGAGGCTTGGTACGGAAGAAAAATAACTATAACATTGTGGGGCTTATTGGTGAAACCTAAATTTGAAAGTCAGATAGAGAGACAGAGGTCTAAAGAAAGAGATGAGATATAGAAGGTAGACTTTTGTTCAGAGAGAGAATCTAAGAATCAAAAGAGAGTGCGCTGAGTTTGAGGCTAGCATCATCTATTAATATTACATGCTTATTTTAAAACTTAAATTTGGATTATATTGAACTGGGGGTAATGTTGCCTCTGCAGCATTCATCTTTCAACTTCATAAGTCATATCAGCTTTACAGGCAAATGAATGAAATGCAATGGTAGATTCGAATAAGCTACTGCACTTTGAAGAAGCTCATTATCACTCTTCTTGCAGCTCTCTTTCCAAATGTGGACCAATCAAATGGAAGAGACTCTCAACACTAAAAAGCAAGGAGACATAGCTTTCAGGGCAAAAGCTTTTGGAACCGCTATTGATAACTATACACAGGTTTTTGGCTAAACTCATATTAAATTTATTACAGCTAAGGTCCTGTAAGTAGTGTAGCATGTTGAAACGGTAAAACATTTTTTATCACATCTGAATGTATGGTTTCGTGGTTCATATGTTGTCTTAAGTTTAAGATTTTGAAACCACTACTAATTTTATTTTTGCAAGAAACTTTCTCATCTGAGACTCGATTTGTCTTTAAAAGAGTGCTCTTCCTTGAGATCATGCAGTTCAATCTGAATGAAACAGTTTGTGATCATAACCATTTTGTTTTGTTTTTTATTTTTATTTTTTCCAATTTCATATTTCCTTCTAAATGTTTCATGTACTGAAATTCTGGTTCTCTAAAATGAAATTTACAAATCCAATTTAATTTTCTTATAGTTTATCGACTTTGNATTTCATATTTACACACATAGCACTCAAATCTTTAATATCACATAAAATAACACCATTAACCCTTTTTAAAAGTGAAATACACATTTTCATGCATAGGTTTAAAGCACCTAAGTGCTATATATGCAAGTATGAAAGTTTAGGTGTGATGCATGTAAATACATAAGGATTGTGTGTAAGATATGTAAATTTCCCTTTTAGGAAATGAGATTTCCACCAATAAATACAATACCCTGGAGTAAATTTTCAATTTCAAAAAATCCAATATAGTTAGCATTTGAAAAATTTCAGACCCTCAAATGATTATGTCCTCAATATACCAATTAACTTCATGAAAATTTTTTAAAAGCTTTCAAGATTCTTAGGATAATCACCTAGTGAATATTCTTTTAAGTTTTAATAAATGATTTTGCCCAAAAACATTGATATCAAGAAGAAACCTCACAGCTTTCATCATTCAACGCAAGGAAATTCATAGGACAATAATCAGGCATACCCAAAAAGACAACTTTTCCGAAGGTACAATAGTTATTTCCCATGAAAAAGAAAGAAATACCTTCCTTAATATCAAGGTTATTAAAGTGTGCCATAGTGGTGAAGTGAAGAGATGTAATGCCTTGCGCACCGCTTCCCTGAGAAGAGCAAACTATAAACTAAGCATGCAGATCTCATCGCTTCGCCGTATTGTGTTGTTGTGCGCTCAACTTCAAAATATAATGAAATTCTAGTTCTAATATCATCGCTTGGCTTAGCACTATCCTATGATGTCTTAGTTAACCCAAACAATAATAGAAATGCAAATATTATTGCAAAATTTAGAAATGATAACAAATAAAGACTCTCGAAAATAAGAAAATAACAGCATAAAACATAAAGAGACAACCTAGGGCGATGGCGAAGGTGAGGAATGGCAGCTGGGCAATAAGTAGTGGGATTGGTTGGGGTTCGCGGGCGCAATTGTAGGTCTAGAATGATATGGCTGCAGCACTAGGCGATAGTGATGACAGTAGGGAAGGGGGCGGCAGCAGTGGGCTGGGAGGCTGGAGGGCTTGCAGCAGCGGGCTGGAAGGGAGGGGATAACTTGTCGCTGTAGGTGTGGGTGCTGTAGGAAGGACGACAGCAGCAGGAAGTTGGGAAAAGGGTTTGCGGCAGGGAAACGAGGGAATGGGGGCTATGGAGGGGAGTTGGGTACGATAAGTATCTCCGCGATATCGAGTCACAGCAGGAGCACCTCTCAAACCGTTGGAGAATATTACCACCTTGAGGAGTTACAACCGGAGCACCTCCTGGCTTTCGTATACAACCTTGGAAGGGAAAACAGCCTCGACAATTGGCTTGGACAAAAATCTGAAATCCATAATTAATCAAAAGCTAAACCTAAGCAAGCAAAACAACAACTATAGAATAGCTAGGAGATAAAATAGGAAAGANTCACCTTGGGCGAGTTACAACCGGAGCATCTCCTCGCTTTCGTATACAACCTTGGAAGGGAGAACAGCCTCGACAATTGGCTTGGACAAAAATCTGAAATCCAGAATTAATCAAAAGCTAAACCTAAGCAAGCAAAACAACAACTATAGAATAGCTAGGAGATAAAATAGGAAAGAGAGGCTTTCCTTTGGCCGGTAACCAGAAAAGGAAGGGAGAAGAAGAGGCAAATAGAAAGGCACAGGAAACCTTTGGAGGAACTTCTTGCCCCTCTGGAAGAAGGAAACGAACAAGTCTAGCATCTTGCTAGACTAGAACACTCCCTGCTGAACCAATTGGTCGGTTCAACGAGGCCCCCCAAGCCCCGCGTCAGTCTCCCAGGGGGAGGAGCTTCAACTTCATGCGTTGAAGCTTCTGGTTCTTTGTCTGCAGACTTAGCAACACCTGAATCCTACTGTCGGTTGTACTGCCACCCAAAGCATTTGAGAAATTTTCCTCCACATGCAAGCAAAAATCCATACTGATCCACTCTTCTGAGGATCTACTATTAAACTGAACTGAGTCTGCATGTCTCGTCTATATGTTGTTGAATACTCCCAAAGTAATCCACGATCGGCTCTGCCCGATCTAAAGTGAGGGTAGTCTGAACCTCTCCAAATGATGGCGGCAATGGTGGTAAGATATCGACCGTGTATCCTGAAATGCTCTTCGTCATGATTATCTCGCATCTGGAGCCTGTCTCAGTCCTATTATCCACTGTCGCCACCAAAATTGGTCCCACTTATGTTGCTCTGGTGGCGAGAATGTTTGTAATCTCGTGCTCTGTCGAAGGAAGGACTATGCGCTTCTCATCATTAGTGAAGGAATAGGTGTTTCCGAATCTGTCAAGCTGAGTCCTCAGTTAAATTGTCACGATTCCACAATAAAAGGTGGTAGGCATTCATGGGGGTCATGTCATACCACATCTGATCATGTAGCAGGCTCCTGATCGAAAACTCCACTACGAAACTTTGGTCAATGCTAACCCTGTTCTGCTTTTTCAGCCAAGCCAGAGAATATAACTGGGAGTGCCTCTAAAACATGAGGCACAATTTCTCTACCATCTGCGTAAATGCCACATTCTTGTTGTTCCCTCCATCGATGATGAAATTGCATATCATTTTGTTCATTATGCAGCGGCATATCATCAGTCTGTAGGATTCTTCGAATCATGAGCGTTTCTCCTTCATCCGGTGGTAGATGATATAACTCACCTCGTTCCTCTATTGTCTCCTCGTCACAAACCTTCTCCATGACGCCCTACTCCATAAAAGACAATTGCTCGTTGTGCAGCTAGAGACGATGTGCCCAAATCTATGGCATTTGAAGCATTGTCTGGTGGGGATTGTAGTAGGCGTGCTATTCTTTTCAGGCTTCTTCTCACAGGGTGCGGCTCTATCTTTATCCAAACCAAATTTCTCAACTCCATAAGTGTGCTCCTGCCGGCGTCTCACATTGTGGATGCCTGTTTGACTGGTGGTGTTTGCTTGCTCTATTTCTGTTATCTCTCCACTTTCAATGCTAAGGTTTGAACATTTCCAACTAACCAATAAGGTTGCACTTGCATCATAATGCTAATAGCGGGCTTTAGGTCCCCACATAACGAGCTATGGTGTGCTCCTCCAGTTCAAACAAATCACACTTCATTTGCAACAAGTCAAAATGTGTTGTGAACTTCTTCACTAATAGGTCTCCCTGCTGCAGGTGATGAAGTCTCAGAAATATATCATGGCGGTAGTGGGGTGAGAGATATTTCCTCTACATTGCTTTCTTCATCTTTTCTCACTTGGAAATCTTATCACCTCCTTCTCTTTTTCTCGGTCTCTGCACGGTGCCCCACCACAAGGATACACTCTTTCTCAATTTAATAGCTACAAGCTTCACGATTTTATCCTCTGACACCTCTTTATACTCGAAAATCCGCTCAAATGATTGTAATCATTCGATAAAATCTTCTAAATTTATACCGCCCTCAAACTCTGGTAGATCCACCTTTTATCCTACACCCCTGTGTCCTCCATAGCGTGGTGATTTTTACTGGATCTATAACGACAATCCCTAGTTGTTATTACTTATTATTAGCTTTTATTCCCTCATTATGTATTTCTTATTTATTTTTATTTCCATTTTTTTATTGTGTCTATTATAATTGAGTTTAAATACCCCTTCTATCAATAATATTATGCTGCTTTAATCCAAATCTCATGGTATCCGAGTCTAATCCTGATTCAGACCGCAACCAATCTCCTCTGCAGAAGCCGCCTAAAGTTGCCTTCTTTGACGATTCCCTGCAGCCGCCGGCTCCCTTAGGAGATTCCCGCAGTGTTGTTTTTTCTCGAGAAAAATTCCTATTGTGTGGCTTCTTTCTGTAGCGTGTTTTTTCCTTGCAGCCGCAGATCCTCTAGTTCTGTGTTTCTCCTTGCAGATTCCTTGCAGCGTGTTTTTCTCCCTTTCATGGTTTGGTTCCTCTGCAATCGCCGATCTCCTCTGTCTTCATTCTGCAAGCGCAAGAAGCCGATTCCAGCAGGTGTTGTTTCCCTCGCCAATCTTCACTGGAGGTGTCTAGATTCCCGCAGTTGCAACTGTCTTCCGGTGACCCTACCGAAATTTGTTGATGGCTCAGAATCACANGTAAAAGACAATTGCTCGTTGTGCAGCTAGAGATGATGTGCCCAAATCTATGGCATTTGAAGCATTGTCTGGTGGGGATTGTAGTAGGCGTGTTTTTTCTGTAGCGTGGCTTCTTTCAGTAGCGTGTTTTTTCCTTGCAGCCTCAGATCCTCTAGTTCTGTGTTTCTCCTTGCAGCGTGTTTTTCTCCCTTTCATGGTTTGGTTCCTCTGCAATCGCCGATCTCCTATGTCTTCATTCTGCAAGCGCAAGAAGCCGATTCCAACAGATGTTGTTTCCCTCGCCGATCTTCCCTGCAGGTGTCTAGATTCCCGCAGTTGCAACTGTCTTCCGGTGAACCTACCGAAATTTGTTGATGGCTCAGAATCACAACCACATCTCCTTTGGCTCAGTCGAAATTATGGACTCCTCCAACACTGAGCCACCTTCAGAATGTGTTCTTGATTCTGCCGCATGTTCAACTCTAACCTCCGCACCCTTGTAGACTAGAGAACTGAAAACCAACACGAATTTATTGATCACAACCCATAAACTAAATGACAGTAACTTTCTCCAAATATCCCAAAAGGTGTCTTTGTTCATCAAAAGACACAAGAAATTCAGTCACCTTACAGGTCGTGAGCCTCCAAAGACTGACCTGACATATAGAACTTGGGAAGTTGAGAACTCCATGGTCATGTCGTGCTCCATGGAGACTTTGATTGGTCATTTATATATGTTCCTCCCTTCAACAAGTGTCCTCTGAACAGCTGTCCGCGATAGCTACTCGGATGTAGAAAACACCGTCCAACTCTATGAGGTCTAAGAAAATTCGAGAGGCAAAACAAGGGTCAAAGGCCGTGACCAAGTACTATAATGACCTTGTTGCGCTATGAATGAAATGCGACTTGTACTATGACTACCCTTGGGATTCTCTAGTAGACCACTTTCTCTACCAGAAGATTGTAGAAAAGGATCGTATGTTTCAATTCCTGGCTAGCCTTTAACAAAAACATTGATGAAGTTCGGGGCCGTATTCTTGGTCGGGACCCTCTTTGGTCCGCTTGCGTTGCTTTCACCGAGATTTGTCGGGAAGAGAGTCAGAGACTTGTTATGCTCAGCACTTCTATTCCTTTAGTTGAATCATCCGTCTTGATCTTGAATAGTACTCGGCCCTCATCCATGCCACCTCAGACAGGTCACCCACGTGATTACTGTCACAAACTGAATGACACTCGAGACAAGTGTTAGAAACGTCACAGTAAATCGATTACAAACCTTCGACCAAACCCTCTGCTACTAAGGATCCCACGTCGACGACCGATTCTACCACAGCTCCTACTCAGAGCATCCTAGAATCCTCTGAATCCCTGAAAAACCAAATGGAGCAATTAATCAAGCTTCTTGAAGTCAATCAAGTCTCTATGGGCCCATCAACCTCCCACTTTCGACAAGGTACTCTTCCTATGGCTCTCACGGTTCATTCCTCCTCTAGTCCGTGGATTATTCTTTCAGTTGTCACAAATCACATGACTAGATGCTCGAAAACTTTCTTGACCTACTATCAGTGTTTTGGGAAAGATACCATCAGAATTGCAGATGCTCTTGTAGTTTTATTATCACTAGTAAATGGTCAGTTGTACTAATGACCGGTCTAACTTTCGAGTATGTTTTACATGTTCCTCAGTTGCAATATAATTTATCTGTCAGCAAGTTGACGAATAATATTGATTGTGTTGCTAATTTCACTTATGATGGTTGCGATTTTCAGGATCGTCATTCGATGAGGATAATTGAAACTGCTAAGAGAGTAGTTGAACTTTATTATTTCCAAGGGAAAAGCACGGAGAGTGAGGAGTGTCACTCAGGAGTTGTGGTTTATCTCGAGTTATTGAATATTTCATTATATTGTTGCAATGCCATTTAGGTCATCTTAGTTTACACTATTTAAAAAATTTCCATCTTTTGATGTTTTGCAATAAAAATTTAACATCAATTGTAAGACATGTCGGTTAACCAAGTATCATCGTGTCCATTATTCACCTAACACTTACACACCTTCTGTTTCTCTCTCTCTCATTCACAGTGACAAATGGGGACCCTCTCACACTTCCAATTACACCAACAAATGGTAATTCTTGACTTTGATTGATGACCACACTCGGATGATATGATTCTTACATTTTAAAAGACAAATCGGAGGTTGTTGTCACATTCCAAAACTTATACACATTCATATTGACACAATTCAAAACACCAATTTAGATCCTTCGGACCGGCAAAGATCATTAGTTTTTCAACTCTATTTTTGGTGAATTCTTGGTGAGGGAATCCTCCACCATAGCTCGTGTACGGACAATCAACAAAATGGGGTAGCCGAAAGTAAAAACCGTCACCTCCACCATGTGCTTGCTACATTATGTTTCAATCCAGTCTCCCGAAATAATTTTGAAAATATGTCATTATGACTGTCACATATCTCATAAATGGTCCTTTAAAATTCACAAGTTTCGAACCCCCTTAGTCGTCCTGATGTCATGCTTCCCTACCAATCAAGTCTTCTCCGCATTAGATCCCAAGATTTTTAGGTGTATGACCTTTATTCGAAACACTGCCCCAACTCAAAGTAAACTTAATCCCAGATTCACAAAGCGTATCTTCTTAGGGCAACTCAAAAGGGGTATCGGTGCATTGATCCTACCACAAACAAAACTAAAAAAAGTACTGATGTCTCTTTCTTTGAAAGTGTTCACTATTTTCCTAGCTCAACCTCAAGTGAGGGAGAGCTTGAGTTCTTAGACACTGTCCCTTATCATACTTCTATGGATGCCCTCCCTTGTTACTACCATTGAGGAGTCCCCAATTTTGTTGAGTGCACCATCTCCTCCTCCTAGTATTCATGTCTACACTTAGCACACCCATCCCAATGTTCTTACTCTAGAGTCGGCTACCTCCTTACAGGAACTTGACTCCATTTCAGGCGACATCCTCAGCACAACCCCTCCTCTGAATGAGGTGAGTTCTCCGAGTAAAGTATGCAATCAGATATGCTCCCTCTATTCTATGGCAAAATATGTCTCTTTCTGCAATATATCATCGAGTTACAGAACACTTGCTACTGCGCTGTCAGATCACAGCTACTCTTGAGGTCGCTCTTGTTGATCCAGCTTGGAAAATAGCAGAAATGGAGGAAATGAATGACTTTCAGCCAAACCATACATGGGATGTTGATATTCCTCGGGGTAAAAAAGTTGTGGAGTGTCGATGAATTTTCAGCATTAAGTTCAACTCTGATAGATCCTTTGAACATAACAAAACATGATTGGTCGTTAAAGGGTACTCACAGACCTACGGAGTTGATTATGAGAAGACATTTGCTCTAGTGCTAAGTTAAACACTATTCAGGTCACGCTGTCCCTTGTAGAGAATATGGATTGACATTTATTCCAGTTAGATGTTAAGAATGTGTTTTAGAATGGAGAGCTTACATAAGAGGTGTACATGTCCCTCTCCTGGCTTTGAATCTATTGCCTCCAGAGGACAAGTGTGCATGCTACGAAAGTCTCTCTATGGGCTAAAGCAGTTCCCAATAGCCTGGTATGGTAAGTTCACCAAGATAGTCGTGGGTCGTGATTTTACTCAGGCTCAATCAGATCATACTCTCTTCTTTTGTCATTCCTCCAAAGACCAAGCAGCTATCCTTATAATCTATGTTGATGATATTGTCCTTAAAAGCAACAATCTCATAGCATTGGAGTCATTGAAAGACCTTGTTGCTACGTCTATTAAAATGAAGAACTTAGGATCTCTCTAGTACATCTTAGGCATGGAAGTGGATTGGTTATCTCGGGGCATTTGTTTGTCTCAGTGCAAATATGTGATTAATTTCTTAACAGAGAACAACATTATTTTGTGCAAACCTGTAACTGTCTCTATGGATCTCAATAAAAATTATCTGATATTCTCAATATTGTATCTGTCAACAAGACTCATTACCAGTGTCTTGTAGAAAAACTCATCTACCTCACTCATACTCACCTCGACATATGTCACGCAGTTGATATAATAAGACAATTCATGCATGACCCCTATGACACCATCTCCAAGCAGTCCATCAGATTATTCACTACTTAAAAGGTACACTAGGCTCAAGTTTGTTTTTCTCTTCTCACACCTCTCGGTCTATTATTGTTTATACAGATGCTAATTGGGCAGGTCAATTTATGATCGGCATTCCACCACGGGCACTGTTCATTTGTATGGGGTAATCTTGTCACGTGAAAATACAAAAAAATAGTATGCGATTGCCCAGAGCAATGCTGAAGCAGAATTCCGATCCATGTCCTTGGAAATTTGTGAATCTCTCTGTTTATGCATCATGTTCTGCAAACTTTGTATGTCAACCTCCATTCCGATGCAATTATTATGTAATAATAAGATCGTAATTAACATTGCTCAAAATCCAATCGAACATGATTATATCAGACTTGTGGATATTGGCAGATAAGGCAAAAATCAAGTCCAGAAAAATCTGCGTTCCTTTTGGTCCCTCTAGTAGTCAACTAGCGGGTATCATCACCAAGAACCTTCCTCGTTCTTTGTTTTATAACTTCAAATTCAAGTTGAACATGAATGACATCTATGCTTCAACTTGAATGGTAGTATTAGATTTATAACGACAATCTCTTGTTGTTATTATTTATGGGATTGTCATTATTATTTATTATTTATTTTTATTCTCTCATTATGTATTTCTTATTTATTTAATTCCGTTTTATCTTTCCTTTATAGGTTTTTTTGTGGCAGATTTTTCATTTGTTTTCAAAAAATTTCTTTCGTTGTTTTTGTTCATCAGGTTATTGTGGTATTCTTGTTGGACCACACGAATATTCTCAAAAACATTTAGAATTTGAAATATTGAAATCCAAATTTTTATATGAAGAAAGAATTGTTCAAAACTTGTTTGTAAATTCATAAAATGAGCTTAAATAGAATATTTCAATATTTTACAAATAAATCCCGACTTCTTCAGCATTCCCTTTTTACCAATAGAACCTTAAATAAGGTTCAATTCTCAACACTTCCCATCAAGAAGGGCAAAAGATATCCATTGAGCCCATCTTTTCACATAACCTAAACAAATCTGATGAACTAAGTCCTTTAGTGAGGTACCCAGCCACTTGCTCTGCAGGGACTACATGACTTAGCTCCAGTAGTGCATTATTCAGCGTTTCCTTGATGAAGAATTTATCAATCTCCATATGTTTGGTTCTACTGTGTTGCATCGGGTTGTTGGCAATGTTGGTTGCCAACTTGTTATCGTACCACAACTTCATTTGAGTTCCATAATCCACCTTGAGCTTCACCAACAAGGCTCTCAATCACATCATCTCAGCAACTCCTAAGATTAGGGCCCTGTACTCTGCCTCTGATGTTGACCTCACTACCATAGTCTACTTTTTCTCTTTCACGAGACCAATTTGCCCCTACGAACATGCGGTATCGAGAGGTTGATCTTCTGTCATCTACACAACTCGCCCAATCAGCATCACAAAAGCTCTCAATATTTTACATGTCTATTGTTCCTGAAGATCAACCACTTCCCCAGTGCACTCTTTAGGTACATTAGAATCTGACACGACATTCATATAGATCTTTCTTGGATCATGAATGTAGCAGCTCACACACTCACTGCGAAAAAAATGTCGGGTCGAGTGTGACACAGATGGATCAAATGGCTCATCAATCTCTAGTAACTCTCACAATCAACTGGTTCTCCTACCTTTGCACTCAGCTTGACTTTCTGATCAATGGGAGAGGCTACAAGTTTGCACCCCAGCATGCATGTTTCTATGAAGTGATCTAGTACATTCTTTCTCTGGGACAAAACCATCCTTTTGAGCTCCACGGCTTACTTCAATCCTAAGAAAATATATGAGTTGTCCACTATCCTTCACCTCAAATTCCTTGTCTAATCTTAACTTTAGTTGAGCAATCTCTATCTCATCATCATCAGTGACAATGACGTCATCAACATACACAACAAATATATTGGTGTGACCTTCATGTTGTCAAGAGGTCATCATATGGTCTGCATTGATCTGCTAATATTTCATGCATGCTATAGCATTTCTAACTAGTTAAACTAGAGGAGACTGCTTCAAGTCATACAGTGACTTCTTGAGCTTACACACATTTCCAATTGTTTGGACTGTACCTAATCCTAATGGTATTTTCAATTGTTCCAGTAACTCACCATGAAAAAATACACTCTTCACATCAAGTTGGTATGATCTCCACCCATCATTCATCGTCAGAGGAACCAGTATCCTCATTGTGCTCAGATTTGCTACTGGTGCAAAGGTTTCATCATAATCAATGTCATATGTCTGACTCTACTCTTTCATCACCAATTGTGTTTCGTACCGCTCCATCTTCCCTTATGAAATTTGCTTCAATGTGAAGATTCACTTGCACTGAACTGTCATTTTCCCCATGGGTAGTGGCACTATCTCCCATGTTCGGCTTTTATCGATAGTCCTAAGCTCATCATGCATAGTCGCTTTCCACTTAGGATCTTCATTAACAACCTGCCAACACTTGGGTATAGAAACAATGTCAAAAAATACCATGAATGCTCCATGTAAATGTGATATATAAATGTCATGCTCTCACCCAAAACAATCGAGAGGACATCATGCATTGTTGCAAAAGGTCTTCCTTAAAGTTAGAGGCTTATTAGAAAGAAGGAGAAATCATATCACATGGGAGTTCTGAGTTGGAGGTGAATGTAGTAAGTGTTTCAAGAGTCGAGGAAGACCAGGACAAGGTACTAGCTAGCACAAGTGACACTGTAGGCATCGTTCTCTCATTTTGCTTCTTTTTTCGTGTATTCACCCTTAGCTCACCTTCAACATAAATCCCACCATCTTGGGTGCACTCTCCTCATTATTTGGTTCATCAACTAATTCATCCCACATCATAGGACAAGGCACTGCTCTCACATGTACTACTCTCTCACCATTGCTACTTGGCCCCTTGTTTTATATCTTCAATATCTGGCGAGTCACAGAGGGGTAATGTCACTTCCCAGGTGTAGTACAATTCAAGTTCTCTAAATAGCACATTCATGCTCACAAACAATCTCTTCTCTAACGGGCTCCAGCAGACATAGCCCTTTTAGGTAGCAAAACAACCAACGAATAAACATTTAACACTCATGAGATCCAGCTTCCCTACTGATAGTTTTTTATCTTTCACAAAACATACACAGCCAAACACCTTCAATTAGAGAATCTCGTTATTATCTCCTTTCAACATCTGATAAGAAGACTTTCAATCCAACATCCTCGATAACATCCAGTTGATCAATTGAGCAGCTCTCGAAATTGCTTGCCCCCATAAGTGCTTTAAGGCATTCACTACGATCGTCATACTTCGGGCTACCTCTAAAAGATGTTTATTCTTCCTCTCTACTACTTCATTTTGTGTCGATATATATAAACATATGGTTTGATGTTGCATCCATTGGGCTGACAATTATTCACCAAATGTTTTATTAATATATTTATCTCATTATCAGACCTCAATAACTTTACTATTGCATCATATTAGTTCGGATTACCTTGTGAAAGTCTTTAAATCAAGCAAACACATCACCCTTATTTTTTATCGAATACAACCAAGTAACGCGAGAAAAACAATCAATAAAGATAGCAAAATATCGATAACCATTCATAGAATATGTAGGACAAGGTCCCCAAAAGTTAGAATGTATCAAGTCAAAAGTATCAGAACTCTTATTCCGAACTGATACAAGAGCTTCTAGTAAGCTTACCAAACTCACAAACATCACAAATCAGCTTTTGTTTATTTGCTAATCATACAAAGAAGTGTCTTAAACATCACAACTGACTCAATAAACTAAAATAAGAGTGTCTTATGCATTTGTGATGTAGCAGCAACACATCATCCACACTCCTCCCATATTCTCCTACTCCAACACTTTTTACCATGAATGTCAAAATTGAGTCAATACCCTTTGGTTCAAGTATCAGGGTCCATTATATCACGTTCCCATCCCAAGTGTCCAGCCTGTCCCTTTCTCTTGGAGGATCACCTTAGGGATAGCAAAAGAAACAACACATTTTAATTGAAGAATAATGACACTAATGGATAAAAGGTTAACTGAAAATGAGCATAACATTAGACATATATAATTGGTACACCTCACTATACCCATACCAACTATATGTTATGTTATACCATAAGCAGTCTGGATGCTCTCTTATACTACTAAGAAAGTATATGAAGAAAACTCCTAATAGTATCTGTCACACGTCGAGATGCACCAGAATCTACCATCCATTATGATGATCATCTGGTAGAAATAAAGGTAAGATTATGTGTATCAAATTGAATATGAGTGATAATATTATCATTTGATGACGACTGGTTGGAAGCATCCACAACCCCATCTCCTGTCACTTTCTGTTGTCTCTTCAACAACTCAAGACACTCATGATCCTCATTGTTAAAAACCACACGTCTCTCCCTCTTCTGCTACCATCAGATTTACCTGGTAGCCCCATTTTCCACATTTTCGACCACCATGGCCACGACCACTGTCTCCACCCTGTCCACTTCCACCTGTCTCTCTCTCTCCTTAGGTGGCTTAGGATAAGCATTGTTCAGATGTCCAACTTCACCACAATTGTAGCACTTGCGAGTCTCCCCCTAGAAAACTATCGTACCTAAGCTCGAGACAGCAAAAATTGATCGCACACCTGGAAGTTTACTCAGCTCTAAGTGTAGCTTCATCTGACTCTCCTCCTATATCATTGCAGCAATGATCACATCCAGTGAAGAGATAGTCGCCTGAGTTAGGAGGACGGATCACCTCTGATCAAAGATTGGGTTCAGTTAGGAGGACAGATCACTTGTTTCTCTCCTTAAGTGATCAAGATCTTCCCATAGCCTCTCCAGACTTATTGTGTATTCCTAAATCGATCTATCAACTTGTACTATTGCTTCTCTCACACTGCATCTGGAACACCCTTATGTGATTCTCCGCCAGCATAAATTCTCTTCAGTTTTGCTCTGATGTCACTCACTTTTTGAATTCCATCTATTGAAGATGCAATTGACGGAACCATCGAGTTGAGTAGTCAAGTGTAAATTAAGGCGTGTGCGGTCCTCCACTTACCCTCCATAACACTGTCACTTTTTGGTTCATCCCCAGTCAAATATCCCTTTAGCCTCTTCCCTACTAGAGCAGCCTCGATCTGACACGACCGACTCAGATACGTGGTCGGTCCATCAAGATTCAAATCCGCAGAGGGAGTTCTAGTTTCATCTGCTTCGAAGCACATGCTAAGGTAGTGACTCCCTTTGAGATGCTAGCTCCCTATATGAGCCAAACCAAGAACTTCAAAACTTCGAAATATATCTGCCTCAAAAGCTACAATACTTTCCCAAATAAGCTCCATCTCCTGCTATCCTCAATCACAAGGATTGAAACCAAGATCACACAAGATCAAATCACACAGCCTTTGCTTCAGAATGTTGTGATCTCGTCGTTGCCTTCCTAGCTAGCTCTAATCGCAATTATATCGCTATGATCCTGTCATGGCCTCCCTAGGTAGCTCCGATCGCAACTATATCGTGAAGCTAGAAGCCACAAACCTGTCGTTGCCTTCCCGGTTTCAGTTTGTGGCGTTTCAATCACAACTGCATCGCGATCCTTTAGCGTCCCAAGAATCGCAGCTGTATCACTATCGCAGACCTGCACGATCCCATGGTTGTCTTCCCATTTCCATTCATGGCATTCTAGTTGCGACTGTATTGCAAACCTTTAGCACCCAGGTAGCTCCAATCGTGATTGTATCACTATCGCAAACCTACAAGTGATTCCGTCTTTAGCATCCCAGGAAACTTCAATCGCCACTATTTTGGGTTCCCAATTCTGACTATCAAGCACCACAAATGACTGTTAGGATTAGGGCTTTGATACCATGACGAAAGAATTGTTCAAAACCTACTTTGTACATCCATAACATGGGCTTAAATAGAGTATTACAATATTTTACAAATAAAAAACCTAGACTTCTTCAATATTCCATTTTTCCCAATAGAACCCTAAATAAGGGTCCAATTCTCAACATTATATTCTGACATTGAATCAAAATAGTTTGTGGAAGAGGCTTTAGATTATCTGTTNCCAGTCACCTTACAGGTCGTGAGCCTCCAAAGACTGACCTGACATATAGAACTTGAGAAGTGGAGAACTCCATGGTCATGTCGTGGTTGCTCAACTCCATGGAGACTTTGATTGGTCGTTTATATATGTTCCTCCCTTCAACAAGTGTCCTCTGAACAGCTGTCTGCGATAGCTACTCGGATGTAGAAAACACCGTCTAACTCTATGAGGTCTAAGAAAATTCGAGAGGAGCAAGTACTATAATGATCTTGTTGCGCTATGAATGAAATGCGACTTGTACTATGACTACACTTGGGATTCTCTAGTAGACCACTTTCTCTACCAGAAGATTGTAGAAAAGGATCGTATGTTCCAATTCCTGGCTAGCCTTTAACAAAAACATTGATGAAGTTCGGGGCCGTATTCTTGGTTGGGACCCTCTTTGGTCCGCTTGCGTTGCTTTCACCGAGATTTGTCGGGAAGAGAGTCAGAGACTTATTATGCTCAGCACTTCTACTCCTTTAGTTGAATCATCCGTCTTGATCTTGAATAGTGCTCAGCCCTCATCCATGCCACCTCAGAGCGGTCACCCACGTGATTACTGTCACAAACTGAATGACACTCGAGACAAGTGTTAGAAACGTCACAATAAACCGATATACAAACCTTCGATCAAATCCTTTGCTACTAAGGATCCCACGTTGACGTTTGATTCTACCACGACTCCTACTCAGAGCATCCCAGAATCCTCTGAATCCCTAAAAACCAAATGGAGCAATTAATCAAGCTTCTTGAAGTCAATCAAGTCTCTATGGGCCCATCGACCTCCCACTTTCGACAAGGTACTCTTCCTATGGCTCTCACGGTTCATTCCTCCTCTAGTCCGTGGATTATTCTTTCAGTTGTCACAAATCACATGACTAGATGCTCGAAAACTTTCTTGACCTACTATCAGTGTTTTGGGAAAGATACTGTCAGAATTACAGATGCGCTTGTAGTTTTTTTATTACTAGTAAATGATCGGTTGTACTAATGACCGGTCTAACTTTAGAGTATGTTTTACATGTTCCTCAGTTGCAATATAATTTATCTGTCAGCAAGTTGACGAATGATATTGATTGTGTTGCTAATTTCACTTAAGATGATTGTGATTTTCAGGATCATCGTTCGAGGAGGATAATTGAAATTGCTAAGAGAGTAGTTGAACTTTACTATTTCCAAGGGAAAAGCACGGAGAGTGAAGAGTGTCACTCAGGAGTTGTGGTTTATCTTGAGTTATTGAATATTTCATTATATTGTTGCAATGTCATTTAGGTCATCTTAGTTTACACTATTTAAAAAGTTTCCATCTTTTGATGTTTTGCAATAAAAATTTAACTTCAATAAGACATGTCGGTTAACCAAGTATCATCGTGTCCATTATCCACCTAACACTTACACACCTTCCGTTTCTCTCTCTCTCATTGACAGTGACAAATGGGGACCCTCTCACACTTCCAATTACACCAACAAATAGTAATTCTTAACTTTGATTGATGACCACACTCGGATGATATGAGTCTTACATTTTAAAAGACAAATCAAAGGTTGTTGTCACATTCCAAAACTTATACACATTCATATTGACACAATTCAAAACACCAATTTAGATCCTTCGGACCGGCAAAGATCATTAGTTTTTCAACTCTATTTTTGGTGAATTCTTGGTGAGGGCATCCTCCACCATAGCTCGTGTATGAACAATCAACAAAATGGGGTAGCCGACAGTAAAAACCGTCACCTCCACCATGTGCTCGCTCCATTATGTTTCAATCCAGTCTCCCGAAATAATTTTGGAAATATGTCATTATGACTGTCACATCTCATAAATAGTCCCCCTTTAAAATTCACAAGTTTCGAACCACCTTAGTCGTTCTGATGTCATGCTTCCCTACCAATCAAGTCTTCTCCGCATTAGATCCCAAGATTTTTAGTTGTATCACCTTTATTCGAAACACTGCCCCAACTCAAAGTAAACTTAATTCCATATTCATAAAGTGTATCTTCTTAGGGCAACTCAAAAAGGGGATCGGTGCATTGATCCTACCACAAACAAAACTAAAAAAAGTATCGATGTCTCTTTCTTTGAAAGTGTTCCCTATTTTCCTAGCTCAACCTCAAGTGAGAGAGAGCTTGAGTTCTTAGACATTGTCCCTTATCATACTTCTATAGATGCTCCCCTTGTTCCTACCATTGAGGAGTCCCCAATTCTGTTGAGTGCACCATCTCCTCCTCCTAGTATTCATGTCTACACACAGCACACCCATCTCAATGTTCTTACTCTGGAGCCGGCTACCTCCTTACAGGACCTTGACTCCATTTCGGGCGACATCCTCAGCACAACCCCTCCTCTGAATGAAGTGAGTTATCCGAGTAAAGTATGCAATCAGACATGCTCCCTCTCTATTCTATGGCAAAATATGTCTCTTTTTGCAGTATATCATCGAGTTACAGAACATTTGCTACTGCGCTGTCAGATCACAGCTACTCTTGAGGTCGCTCTTGCTGATCCAGCTTGGAAAATAGCAGAAATGAAGGAAATGAATGACCTTCAGCGAAACCATACATGGGATGTTGATATTCCTTGAGGTAAAAAAGTAGTGGAGTGTCGACGAATTTTCAGCATTAAGTTCAACTCTGATAGTTCCTTTGAACGTAACAAAACATGATTGGTCGTTAAAGGGTACTCACAAACCTACGGAGTTTATTATGAGAAGACATTTGCTCCAGTGCTAAGTTAAACACTATTCAGGTCACGTTGTCCCTTGCAGTGAATATGGATTGGTCTTTATTCCAGCTAGATGTTAAGAATGTGTTCTAGAATGGAGAGCTTAAATAAGAGGTGTACATGTCCCTCTCCTGGCTTTGAATCTATTGCCTCCAGAGGGCAAGTGTGCATGCTACGAAAGTCTCTCTATGGACTAAAGCAGTCCCCAATGGCCTGGTATGGTAAGTTCACCAAGATAGTCGTGGGTCGTGATTTTACTCAGGCTTAATCAGATCATACTCTCTTCTTATGTCATTCCTCCAAAGACCAAGCAGCTATCCTTATTGTCTATGTTGATGATATTGTCCTTAAAAGCAACAATCTCATAGCATTTCAATCCTTGAAAGACCTTGTTGCTACGTTTATTAAAATGAAGAACTTAGAATCTCTCTAGTACATCTTAGGCATGAAAGTGGATTGGTTATCTCGGGGCATTTGTTTGTCTCAGTGCAAATATGTGATTAATTTTTTGACAGAGAACAACATTATTTTGTGCAAACCTGTAACTGTCTCTATCGATCTCAATAAAAAATTATATGATATTCTCAATATTGTATATGTCAACAAGACTCATTACCAGCATCTTGTAGAAAAACTCATCTACCTCACTCATACTCACCTCGACATATGTCACGCAGTTGATATAATAAGACAATTCATGCATGACCCCTATGACACCATCTCCAAGCAGTCCATCAGATTATTCACTACTTAAAAGGTACACTAGGCTCAAGTTTGTTTTTTCTCTTCTCACACCTCTCAGTCTATTATTGCTTATACAGATGCTGATTGGGTCAGGTCAATTTATGATCGACATTCCACCACGGGCACTGTTCATTTGTATGGGGTAATCTTGTCACGTGAAAATGCAAAAAAATAGTCTGTGATTGCCCAGAGCAATGCTGAAGCTGAATTCCGATCCATGTCCTTGGAAATATGTGAATCTCTCTGTTTACGCATCATGTTCTGCAAACTTTGTATGTCAACCTCCATTCTGCTGCAATTATTATGTAATAATAAGATCGTCATTAACATTGCTCACAATCCAATCCAACATGATTATATCAGACTTGTGGATATTGGCAGATAAGGCAAAAATCAAGTTCAGGAAAATTTATGTTCCTTTTGGGCCCTCCAGTAGTCAACTAGCGGATATCATCACCGAGAACTTTCCTCGTTTTTTGTTCTATAACTTCAAATTCAAGTTGAACATGAATGACATTTATGTTTCAACTTGAATGGTAGCATTAGATTTATAACGTCAATCCCTTGTCGTTATTATTTATGGGATTGTCGTTATTATTTATGGGATTGTCGTTATTATTTATTATTGATTTTTATTCTCTCATTATGTATTTCTTATTTATTTAATACCGTTTTATCTTTCCTTTATAGGTTTTTTTTGTGGCAGATTTTTCATTTGTTTTCAAAAAATTTCTTTTGTTGTTTTTTGTTCATCAAGTTATTGTGGTATTCTTGTTGGACCACATGAATATTCTCAAAAACATTTAGAATTTGGAATATTGAAATCCAAATTTTTATATGAAGAAAGAATTGTTCAAAACTTGTTTGTACATTCATAAAATGAGCTTAAATAGAATATTTCAATATTTTACAAATAAATCCCGACTTCTTCAGCATTCCCTTCTTACCAATACAACCTTAAATAAGGTTCAATCCTTAACACTTCCCATCAAGAAGGGCAAAAGATATCCATTGAACCCATCTTTTCACATAGCCTAAAAAAATCTGATGAACTAAGTCCTTTAGTGAGGTACTCAGCCACTTGCTCTGCAGGGACTACATGACTTAGCTCCAGTAGCGCATTATTCAGCGTTTCCTTGATGAAGAATCTATCAATCTCCATATGTTTGGTTCTACTGTGTTGCATCGGGTTGTTGGCAATGTTGGTTGCCAACTTGTTATCGTACCACAACTTCATTTGAGTTCCTTAATCCACCTTGAGCTTGACCAACAAGGCTCTCAATCACATCATCTCAGCAACTCCTAAGATTAGGGCCCTGTACTTTGCCTCTGATGTTGACCTCACTACCATAGTCTACTTTTTGCTCTTTCACGAGACCAATTTGCCGCTACATCTACACAACTCGCCCAATCAGCATCACAAAAGCTCTCAATATTTTACATGTCTATTGTTCCTGAAGATCAACCACTTCCCCAGTGCACTCTTTAGGTACATTAGAATCTGACACGACATTCATATGGATCTTTCTTGGATCATGAATGTAGCAGCTCACTACACTCACTGCAAAAAAAATGTCGGGTCGAGTGTGACACAGATAGATCAAATGGCTCATCAATCTCTAGTAACTCTCACAATCAACTGGCTCTCCTATCTTTGCACTCAGCTTGACTTTCTGATCAATGGGAGAGGCTACAGGTTTGCACCCCAGCATGCATGTTTCTATGAAGTGATCTAGTACATACTTTCTCTGGGACAAAACCATCCTTTTGAGCTCCACGGCTTACTTCAATCCTAAGAAAATATATGAGTTGTCCACTATCCTTCACCTCAAATTCCTTGTCTAATCTTAACTTTAGTTGAGCAATCTCTATCTCATCATCATCAGTGACAATGACGTCATCAACATACACAACAAATATAGTGGTGTGACCTTCATGTTGTCAAGAGGTCACCATATGGTCTGCATTGATCTGCTAATATTTCATGCATGCGATAGCATTTCTAACTAGTTAAACTAGAGAAGACTGTTTCAAGTCATACATTGACTTCTTGAGCTTACACACATTTCCAATTGTTTGGACTGTACCTAATCCTAATGGTATTTCCAATTGTTCCAGTAACTCACCATGAAAAAATACACACTTCACATCAAGTTGGTATAATCTCCACTAATCATTCACCGTCAGAGAAACCAGTATCCTCATTGTGCTCAGCTTTGCTACTAGTGCAAAGGTTTCATCATAATCAATGTCATATGTCTAACTCTACTCTTTCATCACCAACTGTGTTTTGTACTGCTCCATCTTCCCTTATGAAATTTGCTTCAATGTGAAGATTCACTTGCACTGAACTGTCATTTTCCCCATGGGTAGTGGCACTATCTCCCATGTTCGGCTTTTATCGATAGTCCTAAGCTCATCATGCATAGTCGCTTTCCACTTAGGATCTTCATTAACAACCTGCCAACACTTGGGTATAGAAACAATGTCTAAAAATACCATGAATGCTCCATGTAAATGTGATATATAAATGTCATGTTCCCACCCAAAACAATCGAGAGGACATCCTGCATTGTTGCAAAAGGTCTTCCTTAAAGTTAGGGGCTTATTAGAAAGAAGGAGAAATCATATCGCATGGGAGTTCTAAGTTAGAGGTGAATGTAGTAAGTGTTTCAAGAGTCGAGGAAGACTAGGACAAGGTACTAGCTAGCACAAGTGACACTGTAGGCATCGTTCCCTCATTTTGCTTCCTTTTTCGTGTATTCACCCTTAGCTCACCTTCAACATAAATCCCACCATCTTGGGTGCACTCTCCTCATTATTTGGTTCATCAACTAATTCATCCCACATCATAGGACAAGGCATTGCTCTCACATGTACTACTCTCTCACAATTGCTACTTGGCCCCTTGTTTTATATCTCCAGTATCTGGCGAGTCACAGAGGGGTAATGTCACTTCCCAGGTGTAGTACAATTCAATTTCTCTAAATAGCACATTCATGCTCACAAACAATCTCTTCTCTATCGGGCTCCAGCAGACATACCCCTTTTAGGTAGCAAAACAACCAACGAATAAACATTTAACACTCATGAGATCCAACTTCCTTACTGATGGTTTTTTATCTTTCACAAAACATACATAGCCAAACACCTTCAATTAAAGGATCTCGTTATTATCTCCTTTCAACATTTGATAAGAAGACTTTCAATCCAACATCCTCGATGACATCCAGTTGATCAATTGAGCAGCTATCAAAATTGCTTGCCCCCATAAGTGCTTTGAAGCATTCACTACGATCGTCATACTCCGGGCTACCTCTAAAAGATGTTTATTCTTCCTCTCTACTATTTCATTTTGTGTCGATATATATAAACATGTGGTTTGATGTTGCATCCTTTAGTCTGACAATTATTCACCAAATGTTTTATTAATATATTTATCTCATTATCAGACCTCAATAACTTTACTATTGCATCATATTAGTTCGGATTACCTTGTGAAAGTCTTTAAATCAAGCAAACACATCACCCTTATTTTTTATCGAATACAACCAAGTAACGCGAGAAAAACAATCAATAAAGATAGCAAAATATCGATAACCATTCATAGAATATGTAGGACAAGGTCCCCAAAAGTTAGAATGTATCAAGTCAAAAGTATCAGAACTCTTATTCTGAACGGATACAAGAGCTTCTAGTAAACTTACCAAACTCACAAACATCACAAATCAGCTTTTGTTTATTTGCTAATCATACAAAGAAGTGTCTTAAACATCACAACTGACTCAATAAACTAAAATAAGAGTGTCTTATGCATTTGTGATGTAGCAGCAACACATCATCCACACTCCTCTCATATTCTCCTACTCCAACACTTTTTACCATGAATGTCAAAATTGAGTCAATACCCTCTGGTTCAAGTACCAGGGTCCATTATATCACGTTCTCATCCCAAGTGTCCAGCCCGTCCCTTTCTCTTGGAGGATCACCTTAGGGATAGCAAAAGAAACAACACATTTTAGTTGGAGAATAATGACACTAATGGATAAAAGATTAAGTAAAAATGAGCATGATTAGACATATATAATTGGTATACCTCACTATACCCATACCAACTATAAGTTGTGTTATACCATAAGCAGTCTGGATGCTCTCTTGTACTACTAAGCAAGTATATGAAGAAAACTCCTAACAGTATCTGTCACATGTCGAGATGCACCAGAATCTGCCATCCATTATGATGATCCTCTGGTAGAAATAAAGGTAAGATTATGTGCATCAAAGTGAATATGAGTGATAATATTATCATTTGATGACGACTGGTTGGAAGCATCCACAGCCCCATCTCCTGTCACTTTCTGCTATCTCTTCAACAACTCAAGACACTCATGATCCTCATTGTTAAAAACCACATGTCTCTCCCTCTTCTGCTACCATCAGAATTACCTTGTAGCCCCATTTTCCACATTTTCGACCACCATGGCCACGACCACACTCTCCACCCTATCCACTTCCACCTGTCTCCCTCTCTCCTTAGGTGGCTTAGGACAAGCATTGTTCAGATGTCCAACTTCACCACAATTGTAGCACTTGCGAGTCTCCCCCCAGAAAACTATCGTACCTAAGCTCGAGATAGCCAAAATTGATTGCACACCTGGAAGTTTACTCAGCTCTGAGTGTAGCTTCATCTGACTCTCCTCCTATATCATTGCAACAATGATCACATCCAGTGAAGAGATAGTCGTCTGAGTTAGGAGGACGGATCACCTCTGATCAAAGATTGGGTTCAGTTAGGAACAGATCACCTGTTTCTCTCCTTAAGTGATCAAGATCTGCCCATAGCCGCTCCAGACCTATTGTGTATTCCTAAATCGATCTATCACCCTGTACTATTGCTTCTCTCACACTGCATCTGGAACACCCTTATGTGATTCTCCGCCAACATAAATTCTCTTCTGTTTTGCTCTGATGTCACTCACTTTTTGAATTCCATCTATTGAAGATGCAATTGACGGAACCATCGAGTTGAGTAGTCAAGTGTAAATTAAGGCGTGTGCGGTCTTTCACTTACCCTCCATAACACTGTCACTTTTTGGTTCGTCTCCAGTCAAATATCCCTCTAGTCTCTTCCCTACTAGAGCAGCCTCGATCTGACACGACCAACTCAAATACGTGGTCGGTCCATCAAGATTCAAATCCGCAAAGGGAGTTCTAGTTTCATCTGCTTCGGAGCACATGCTAAGGTAGCAACTCCCTTTGAGATACTAGCTCCCTATATGAGCCAAACCAAGACCTTCAGAACTTCGAAATATATCTTCCTCAGAAGCTCCAATCCTTTCCCAAATTAGCTCCATCTCCTGCCATCCTCAATCACAAGGATTCAAACCAAGATCACACAAGATCAAATCACACAGACTTTGCTTCAGAATGTTGTGATCTCGTCGTTGTCTTCCTAGCTAGCTCTAATCGCGATTATATCGCTATGATCCTGTCATGGCCTCCCTAGGTAGCTCCGATCGCAGCTGTATCGTGAAGCTAGAAGTCACAAACCTGTCGTTGCCTTCCCGGTTTCAGTTGTGGCGTTTCAATCACAACTGCATCGCGATCCATTAGCGTCCCTATCGCAAACCTGCACAATCCCATTGCTGCCTTCCCATTTCCATTCATGGCATTCTAGTTGCGACTGCATTGCAAACCTTTAGCACCCAGGTAGCTCTAATCGTGATTGTATCACTATCGCAAACCTACAAGTGATCCCGTCGTTAGCGTCCCAGGTAACTTCAATCGCCACTATTTTGGGTTCCCAATTCTGACTATCGAGCACCACAGACGACTGTTAGGATTAGGGCTTTGATACCATGATGAAAGAATTGTTCAAAACCTACTTTGTACATCCATAACATGGGCTGAAATAGAGTATTACAATATTTTACAAATAAAAAACCTAGACTTCTTCAATATTCCATTTTTACCAATAGAACCCTAAATAAGGTCCAATTCTCAACATTATATTCTGACATTGAATCAAAATAGTTTGTGGAAGAGGCTTTAGATCTGTTGCCCAACAGAACCTAAATCCTTTGCCAGACAACCCCTAAATGATCTTGATAAGATAGGTATCATTCATTAAAACAACGTCCTCACTTGTCAGCTATATTTAACAATAAAAAATAAGATGCATGCAAATTTACATAAGTCTAGAATGCTCAAAAGATAACCCTTTGAACGTAAAAATTATTAGGTTCAGACACCATGAAGAGTTACATGCGGATATATCAGAGTGCACGGCACTCGACTCCAATAAATTTGACTAGACAGCCGAGAAAAACAGATATGTAGCTAGAGGGTTGTGTACTCAAATATATTCACATAAAGACCTACAAGTGGTGTCTGAAACTAATAAATCCTTTGAATGAAGGTAATTATGCAAAAGAAACAAAAGCATACGTTTCTCTCCATAGTTGTCCAATGTATTTGTCTCCTACCTAAATCTAGCCTAACTCCATCTTTGTCCAACGTACAATCTCCTATCCAAATCTAGCCTGATATACCCACACGTAGCTCTAAGTGTAGTGCACGGACCTAATATATACATTGAATGCGAGGAATTATATGAAAAAAAACAAGTACATGTGTTTTCCTTTCCAATTTGTTCAACGTATTCTCTCCTGTCTAAATCTCGCCTGAAAAACACTTCCAATCTCAACTTACATTAACAAAACAAACCACTTTTTTTTTAAAATTTAACAGTCTCTTCCAAACTCATTAGCATAACCACCTTTGATTACAACAAAGCGCAAAGCAAAGCTTTTGTTATTGACGATATCTTCACACATCAATGCAAGCCAGTCCAAATTAGATGCAAATAATTACGTTTTCCTGTGTTATATATCAGTAAAAATAATTGATATTCCCTAGGTGCGGGTAAGATTTCAATCTGCATGCTTGTGTAACACTGACATTAAGAAGCATTTGTACAGGAAGAACATCAGGAAGGGCATTTTCAAAATAATATAATTGTCTGTTGTTGAGTATGATAGATGCATTTTCAAATATATATAAATGTGTCATTAACTATGACATACAGTGCATGACATGCATCATCAATATTTAGATTATTCTAATGTTTTATTGATTATCTAGCATTTTTTAGATTATTTATAGTATTGTTTTCATTTTTTTTCATTTGATTGTCAAAAAAATAGCTAAGGAACTATTTTTTATAATTATGTTAGGATTTATCTTTTTGATGTTTCATTAAAATGAATTTTAAGCTAATATATTTAATCATTTAACATTATTTCTATATAGAAGCACTCAACACATGTAACTTCAATATCCTTCCATGAGTAAAAATTCAAATCAATTCCTACTTCTACCAATGCTGGCGGGACAGGAACGCCAAGAAACACGGCAAGATGCATCGTACTCCTATTTAAGCGACTACCTTGCAGGAAATTTTATCTTCTTCATTTTCTCCCCACCACGGCGAGCGCTAAAACATCATCCAGTCTGATAGACTGTTTCAACCTATTTCATGGTGTCCTGATGGGGCTCTTCTTCCTTTTTACAAAGGTAGTGTGGGTTTTGTGATCAGAGATGAAAATGGGGACTTTATTATGGTGGCTTGCAAGGATGTTGAACAATGGGATAGTGCTCAGGTCGAGCTTTTGGCCATCACTTCTTTAGATCAATATCCCGATCCTTGGATGTATGAAGTCAACAGCATGGCTATTGAAAGTGATAATGTCAACTTGATATCTTTTCTTCAGAGATCCACCTCTTCGAAGGCTTGGAAGAAGAGCCTCAAAATTGCTAAGAGTTTGATTTCTTCACTTCGCTTAAACAGGTGCTGATTTCTTTCATCCCCAGATCTAACAATGAGGTGGCTCATTTTGTGCACAGTTTGCCTTACAGGATATTTTGTTATTAAAAGCTTACATGATAGTCATCCATTGTCATTTTTTGTAGAAAGGGATAAAAATTTTTGTAGGTCTACTACTTAGTAGCTTTCTTTATGATTTTTACTTTTTGTTGTGGCTTTTTAGCCCCTTTTTGTAACCTTTTATTTTCATATTAATGCAAAATGCACACCATGAAAAAATCCTCTCATGACTTCTCCCAAGCAGCGAAGCAATCAATTTGCAAATCCAAAGAACCGACGCTTACTTTCAAACTAGCAGTCAATTTCTCCTAATTCCTCACCCAACATCTCTAATCCATCATTTTCTCCATGAAGAATAATTTCAAGCAAAAGATCAGAAATTAAGGCTGACCTGAAAAAACAAAGAAGAAAAATTCAAAATGAAAAGATCATCAAAGGTTCATCACCAATTTGATGTCAAAGCCATAGCATTCCAACAACAAAGACAAAAAATCAGAAATATCATTATAAAGCTTCAAGAATAAGCTACAAACAACGTGACAGCATCAATCATAAAGCCAATCACACTCAAATTTTCTATACAAATTAAACAAGGGGTTGAATAGTTTAAACTATAATGAATCATTATGCGGAACAACTACTTTTAAATGCCAATCTCGAAGTTACAAACCCCTGTTTCTTTATAACTTAATTAGTTTAGTAGAAAGTTGTATAACTGCATGGAATTGAAATCATTTAACAGAAATTCCAGCAGATAAAATGTACACAGCTCGATAAAAAACATTTGATGTGCTCCAAAAACTACTGACCTTGAAACCACAGCCTGAAGCACAAGCATGGAAACATTCCTGCAAGATAAAAAGAATACCAATAAAATACTAAAAATGCTATAAAAAATTTTAAGATTGAACATCAATTTGTTAGGTTCTAAAAAATTGAACAGCTACAGATTCCCTGCACTATATTTAAAAGTAACCTTTTACAAGTCAACTAAATATAATGATGGCAGAAAATTGATAGAAAAAAAGTTGTCCACTGCAGCAGCAAAACTGGAGCCGAGTGAAGGTGGAGAATTTGATAACAGTAAAGAATTAGAAAAAAATAAAGGTATATAAAGTGCATGAAGCCTACACTAATGCAAGACATGCATCAAGAATATTTAAGAATCGCTTAAGCATTTTTTATTATTCTAGAATTTTTGGACTAATTCAAGTACTTTTATCATTTAATGTAATTGAATTTAGTATTATCCTCTTTTTAAATTAGATGAAACAATTTTTAAGACTTAAAAATGATTGAATTCTACAGGTTTAATTTTATTATGTAAGCCAATATCTATAAAGAAAGAATTTCAATGCTTATAATTTAATAAACTAATTATGGATTAAATTTTGAGTCAATAACTCTCTTGGTTCTCCCCTATTTTCTCTTCTCTCGTCTTTCTCCCTTACCGTTTTTCTCTATCATTTCGAGAATCACAAATCATGACTCTGTCATATTTCCCAATCACCAAAAAATCAATCTCACGAAATCTCTTCCAAGCCACAGAAAAACTATAGGATATACGTACCCAAATTTCCTCCTAAATTTTCAAAACTTCTCGATCTAAAAGCTTCTCATGTTTAAAAGGATGTTTTAAGAAAGAATCTAACAATTCAAAGGCAAATTCAAGAGGAAAAAATGAGAGAAACAGCAAGAAAAGAGCCAAATCTAGTTCCTTATCAATTTGGTGGAGTAAATCACTTTATATTTGTTGGAATCAAAGAAGAACTTTCTGTAGCAGTTACATTACACAGCAGTCACCTCTCCCCTTTCAATACCGTTACATATCCAAAACCACCCCTTTCCACCAAATTTTAAAAAANTTCGATCTAAAAGCTTAAAGCAATCTCATGTTTAAAAGGATGTTTCAAGAAAGAATCTAACAATTCAAAGGCAAATTCAAGAGGAAAAAATGAGAGAAACAGCAAGAAAAAGAGCCAAATCTAGTTCCTTATCAATTTGGTGATGGAGTAAATCACTTTATATTTGTTGGAATCAAAGAAGAACTTTCTGTAGTAGTTACATTATACAGCAGTCACCTCTCCCCTTTCAATACCGTTACATATCCAAAACCACCCCTTTCCACCAAATTTTAAAAAATAAACTAAAATAATTCAAGCCCTTACCATTAACCCAGCTCTAACCCTGACCCTATTAACTAAACTTTACATTCAATCCTCAACCCTTCCATCATAGTAGTCAACTACCTAATTTCAAGGCTCCAATATACTCGCTTCCAAATGATTCTATAATTAACTTACTTAATGGTCCAACAAAAGAATATCAAAGTGATAGATTATAATGATTTTTCTATCACTAGAAATTGTGCGTTAACTATTATAACCACTACATAGATCAATATGAGAAATCATATTCTACATAAAATGGGATCAAGAAAGATATGCCAAATTTTGAATGGAAAAAAGATAATAAATGAATCAAATTAGAGAACAAGCAATTATCGTGCATATGAATTAAGTTTGTCATATAATTACACGTATGATCATAGCTCTTTTATCTTTATCAATGTGTCAATTACAATGAGTGAAATTACAAAAAATTATATTATAATGGCTACTATTACAATGGGTCTCATGATTGCAATAAGCGATTTACAAGTGCATGTCAATCATTTTGATCATAATTAGTCTCATAAGTATTATAATCATGTTAGGGATACATTAATTTTGAAGCAAAAGATCATTATCAAAATTCCTAACAAAAAGAATAAGAATACCAAAATCAATATAGATTGCCCAACGACCATACAGATGACCATTTTATTCATCCTCAATCCAAAACCAATTTGTCATAATGATAGACTATAAAATGAACTAATTTGTCAAACGTCAAAATTTACCAAATCCAAAAGTTCAATCATCTAAATCAACTCGAACAAGTCAAATGTTGTCAAAGATTTATTTAATTCTTGTGTTGGTTGGGTATTTGAGAAATTGCATTGTGATAACCACATTTCTACAAATGAACTTAATGATGATAATCACCTATCACTTGGCACTAATTGATCAAGCAAAAACTTCAGGTTATGCTCAAATTATTAACTAGAATAAATCTAAGATACCTTCTATCACTATTATTATTTACAAGTACATTGAGATAAGTAATATATTGATCCACAAAGTTATTCATATATGATTTTTCTTTAAATAGATAATTTATTCTGCAAGTTCCAGAACTACCTTATGTTTCCTCATCAACAAGAATACTAGTTGATTTCATGTTACCATAGTTACCATCACCACGCAACAATGGANTGAGTAATATAACATGACTAAATGTAGCAAGTATTATTTGGTTGATGCTTACAAACCCTAACACTAAACCCTAAACGTGATCAAATGCCTTCTCAAAGCCAATAAAATATATAAGGGGTAATTTGGTTACAAGTAGGTGAAATTTAAAGGATTATTTTCCTATGTTTAGAAATAATAAATACAACAACAACATCAAGNGCGTCAAAATTTACCAAATTCAAAAGCTCAATCATCTAAATCAACTCCAACAAGTCAAATGTTGTCAAAGATCTATTTAATTCTTGTGTTGGTTGGGTATTTGAGAAATTGCATTGTGATAACCACATTTCTACAAATGAACTTAATGATGATAATCACCTATCACTTGGCACTGATTGATCAAGCAAAAAATTCAGGTTATGCTCAAATTATTAACGAGAATAAATCTAAGATGCCTTCTATCACTATTATTATTTACAAGTACATTGAGATAATTAATATATTGATCCACAAAGTTATTCATATATGATTTTTCTTTAAATAGATAATTTATTCCGTAAGTTCCAAAACTACCATATGTTTCCTCATCAACAAGAATACTAGTTGATTTCATGTTACCATAGTTACCATCACCACGTAACAATGGATCCTCAATCATAGTATTGATCTCAGAATACTTTATGATGCATGGAGATAAATGAGTCTAAAGTCTATATATGTTATTCTTATATTTATGCAACACCTGATAAAGCTTTACAAGATACTCGTGAACTAGTTCCGCCACCACCAACTCTATGGAAACCAAACTTCCAAAAATTGTTATAAATGATGTTCCATGCTTGTGATTGTGCTATTCAATTATAAATTGAATTTGAATCAAGAGTGTCCTTATTCTCCTCTTTTCTCTCTTCTTTGTCTTCTCTTTTCTTTAACTTGTGATTTTTTCTCTACTGATAATCATAAATCCCAAGGGTCCTTGTCATATTTCACTCCGCTCAATCCTCCACCAAGATAATGGGTTCTTCTAAAATTAAAATTCCTCCTATCCTCTCTCTACAATTCTCTCTGCAAGCCTTAATAAATCGATTGAACCCTTTCAAAAGGATAGATAGAAAACAAAACCTAGAGATTTAGAAAGCAAATTTAAGAAGAAAAAGTGGGAAAAAAAATGCATCAACAAGGTCCTCATCAAGTTGATTGAAGCACACAGCCTACCCCTAAATTGCAAACAAGTTAATTTTATAGTACAAACACATGATCACCAAGTCACAAATAAGACAAATCAAATCACTGCTCTATATCTGCCTCTACTAGTAAAAAATAAAATAAAATAATGCATTCTCATGTCATCATTAAATTTATCTCACGTAAATCTCTTTACCCAAGTTCTATCCATGTCACCTCTAGCCCTAGTCATTTCATTCATAATCCTTCAACTAGAAAATTATTTTATTATTATTTTTGCTAATATTGCATTTTGCATTGCTAAAATAAAAAAGTTACAAAAGAATGTAGAGAGCTATGCCCCTTGGGCATTGACAAAAGAAGACCTCTCATGCTCTATAATGACATGGAGAGTACAAGAATTCTCCACCCAAGCAAACAAAAAACTGTCATGTCGGGCATGATGGGCACAAAAATGAGCAGGCTGGTTACATGCCCTAGGTACACATTGAATTGTCTAAACACAGTAAGAAAAACTAAATCAGGACTGAATTCAGGTTAATGCTCCATGTATGCTTGTCCCTGCACTGGTTGAGGAAGTTAAAAACATTGTAGTTATCTTCCTCCATAATAATTACCTCCATTTTAAACATCCAAGGTTCGATCAGGTTCTTTAAGATAAAAATGGCCTCTAGCTCTACTAAAGAACTGTCCCAGTGTTGCCATTTTTTTCAGCNTACTAAAAATGCTATAAAAAATTTTAAGATTGAACATCAATTTGTTAGGTTCTAAAAAATTGAACAGCTACAGATTCCCTGCACTATATTTAAAAGTAACCTTTTACAAGTCAACTAAATATAATGATGGCAGAAAATTGATAGAAAAAAAGTTGTCCACTGCAGCAGCAAAACTGGAGCCGAGTGAAGGTGGAGAATTTGATAACAGTAAAGAATTAGAAAAAAATAAAGGTATATAAAGTGCATGAAGCCTACACTAATGCAAGACATGCATCAAGAATATTTAAGAATCGCTTAAGCATTTTTTATTATTCTAGAATTTTTGGACTAATTCAAGTACTTTTATCATTTAATGTAATTGAATTTAGTATTATCCTCTTTTTAAATTAGATGAAACAATTTTTAAGACTTAAAAATGATTGAATTCTACAGGTTTAATTTTATTATGTAAGCCAATATCTATAAAGAAAGAATTTCAATGCTTATAATTTAATAAACTAATTATGGATTAAATTTTGAGTCAATAACTCTCTTGGTTCTCCCCTATTTTCTCTTCTCTCGTCTTTCTCCCTTACCGTTTTTCTCTATCATTTCGAGAATCACAAATCATGACTCTGTCATATTTCCCAATCACCAAAAAATCAATCTCACGAAATCTCTTCCAAGCCACAGAAAAACTATAGGATATACGTACCCAAATTTCCTCCTAAATTTTCAAAACTTCTCGATCTAAAAGCTTCTCATGTTTAAAAGGATGTTTTAAGAAAGAATCTAACAATTCAAAGGCAAATTCAAGAGGAAAAAATGAGAGAAACAGCAAGAAAAGAGCCAAATCTAGTTCCTTATCAATTTGGTGGAGTAAATCACTTTATATTTGTTGGAATCAAAGAAGAACTTTCTGTAGCAGTTACATTACACAGCAGTCACCTCTCCCCTTTCAATACCGTTACATATCCAAAACCACCCCTTTCCACCAAATTTTAAAAAATAAACTAAAATAATTCAAGGCCTTACCATTAACCCAGCTCTAACCCTGACCCTATTAACTAAAATTTGCATTCAATCCTCAACCCTTCCACCATAGTAGTCAACTACCTAATTTCAAGGCTCCAATATACTCGCTTCAAAATGATTCTATAATTAACTTACTTAATGGTCCAACAAAAGAATATCAAAGTGATAGATTACAATGATTTTTCTATCACTAGAAATTGTGCGTTAACTATTATAACCACTACATAGATCAATATGAGAAATCATATTCTACATAAAATGGGATCAAGAAAGATATGCCAAATTTTGAATGGAAAAAAGATAATAAATGAATCAAATTAGAGAACAAGCAATTATCGTGCATATGAATTAAGTTTGTCATATAATTACACGTATGATCATAGCTCTTTTATCTTTATCAATGTGTCAATTACAATGAGTGAAATTACAAAAAATTATATTATAATGGCTACTATTACAATGGGTCTCATGATTGCAATAAGCGATTTACAAGTGCATGTCAATCATTTTGATCATAATTAGTCTCATAAGTATTATAATCATGTTAGGGATACATTAATTTTGAAGCAAAAGATCATTATCAAAATTCCTAACAAAAAGAATAAGAATACCAAAATCAATATAGATTGTCCAACGACCATACAGATGATCATTTTATTCATCCTCAATCCAAAACCAATTTGTCATAATGATAGACTATAAAATGAACTAATTTGTCAAACGTCAAAATTTACCAAATCCAAAAGTTCAATCATCTAAATCAACTCGAACAAGTCAAATGTTGTCAAAGATTTATTTAATTCTTGTGTTGGTTGGGTATTTGAGAAATTGCATTGTGATAACCACATTTCTACAAATGAACTTAATGATGATAATCACCTATCACTTGGCACTAATTGATCAAGCAAAAACTTCAGGTTATGCTCAAATTATTAACTAGAATAAATCTAAGATACCTTCTATCACTATTATTATTTACAAGTACATTGAGATAAGTAATATATTGATCCACAAAGTTATTCATATATGATTTTTCTTTAAATAGATAATTTATTCTGCAAGTTCCAGAACTACCTTATGTTTCCTCATCAACAAGAATACTAGTTGATTTCATGTTACCATAGTTACCATCACCACGCAACAATGGATCCTCAATCATAGTATTGATCTCAGAATACTTAATGATGCATGGAGATAAATGAGTCTAAAGTCTATATATGTTATTCTTATATTTATGCAACACCTGATAAAGCTTTACAAGATACTCTTGAACTAGTTCCGCCACCACCAACTCTATGGAAACCAAACTTCCAAAAATTGTTATAAATGATGTTCCATGCTTGTGATTGTGCTATTCAATTATAAATTGAATTTGAATCAAGAGTGTCCTTATTCTCCTCTTTTCTCTCTTCTTTGTCTTCTCTTTTCTTTAACTTGTGATTTTTTCTCTCCTGATAATCATAAATCCCAAGGGTCCTTGTCATATTTCACTCCGCTCAATCCTCCACCAAGATAATGGGTTCTCCTAAAATTAAAATTCCTCCTATCCTCTCTATACAATTCTCTCTGCAAGCCTTAATAAATCGATTGAACCCTTTCAAAAGGATAGATAGAAAACAAAACCTAGAAATTTAGAAAGCAAATTTAAGAAGAAAAGTGGAAAAAAAAGATGCATCAACAAGGTCCTCATCAAGTTGATTGAAGCACACAGCCTACCCCTAAATTGCAAAGAAGTTAATTTTATGGTACAAACACATGATCACCAAGTCACAAATAAGGCAAAGCAAATCACTGCTCTATATCTGCCTTCTACTAGTAAAAAATAAAATAAAATAATGCATTCTCATGTCATCATTATTATTTTCATGATTAGCCCCATCTTTATTGTCCCTATTCTCTATTCATTCCTAACCAAGTATTACATAAGTTGTTAAATTTATCTCACGTAAATCTCTTTACCCAAGTTCTATCCATGTCACCTCTAGCCCTAGTCATTTCATTCATAATCCTTCAACTAGAAAATTATTTTATTATTATTTTTACTAATATTGCATTTTGCATTGCTAAAATAAAAAAGTTACAAAAGAATGTAGAGAGCTATGCCCCTTGGGCATTGACAAAAGAAAACCTCTCATGCTCTATAATGACATGGAGAGTACAAGAATTCTCCACCCAAGCAAACGAAAAACTGTCATGTCGGGCATGATGGGCACAAAAATGAGCAGGCTGGTTACATGCCCTAGGTACACATTGAATTGTCTAAACACAGTAAGAAAAACTAAATCAGGACTGAATTCAGGTTAATGCTCCATGTATGCTTGTCCCTGCACTGGTTGAGGAAGTTAAAAACATTGTAGTTATCTTCCTCCATAATAATTACCTCCATTTTAAACATCCAAGGTTCGATCAGGTTCTTTAAGATAAAAATGGCCTCTAGCTCTACTAAAGAACTGTCCCAGTGTTGCCATTTTTTTCAGCCGCAGAAATACATTCATTTGTTTCATCTCTAATTATCACACCAAGCCCTGCCAAATATGATTGAAGAAAGGTCCTATCGAACATTAAATTTATTTATCCTTATTGTTGGAGTAATTTCTAACCTTCAATGAAAGGGTTCAAACTGATCAGGTTAGTTATGATAAAATGACCGCTAGCTCTACCCGAGAACTATCCCAGCATTGCCATTTTTTTTTAATTTGTAACAATATATTCACCTATTTTACCTCTATTTATCACAGCAAGTCCTGCCAAATATGATTGAAGAAAGGCCCTTTTTAAGATTAAATTTATTTATCCTTATTGTTGGAACATTTTCCATCCTTCAATTTAAGGGTTCAAACCGCATAATTTTAATTTACACTAGTATATTTTCAATATATAATACTTCAAAAATATTTCTAATATAATTATTTCTTAATCATCAAATCCCAATCTCACCACGTATCCTACTTATTTTTTTATTTTTACCACATAACTTGATCGTTATTGACTTCCTCATCACATAAAAATATAGATTCGAGTAATATAACATGACTAAATGTAGCAAGGCATTATTTGGTTGATGGTTACAAACCCTAACACTAAACCCTAAACTTGATCAAATGCCTTCTCAAAGCCAATAAAATATATAAGCGGTAATTTGGTTACAAGTAAGTGAAATTTAAAGGATTATTTTCCTATGTTTAGAAATAATAAATACAACAACAACTTCAAGCCTTTATACCACTAAGTGGGGTCGGCTACAAGAATCATTTTTCTCATTGAGTTCTATAAACTTTTCTCTTTATTTAATTCTAATAAATTAAGATCATTTTTTAGACAATATGCCCAAGTCTTACTAGGTCTACCTCTGCCTTCATTAACATAATTCGAATATAAAACATCTATTCTGCTAACCAGATCATCAAATGGTCGACGTTTAATGTGACCAAACCATCTAAGACGACTCTCTCTAATATTGTCCTCGACAAGTGCTAAACCAACCCTAGCACGGATATATTCATTTCACATTTTGTCTCTACGTGTAAAACCACTCATCCACCAATGCAATCGCATCTCAACAAACCTTACTTAATTTTATGTTTCTCTTTTAAAGGCCAACATTTCGTGCCATAGAGCATTGCAGATCGCACCACTAAAAATTAAAAATTTTAAAAATAAAAATACAATAACAAGGGTATGGAGATAAAGGGGATGGAGGCGGACATATGACAACAGCGGAGATGAGGTGCAATGGTGGGAATGAAACGTGTGGTGATGAATGAAGGGTTGTGGTGGCAATTTTGTAAGACTTCAAAGACAGGTGCATGACACTTCAAGAGACAAACATTTGGCATAGGCTTCACATAAGGCACAAATACGAGGCAGAGGTAGCTTAACATGGCATTCGAAGGCGGTTTTAGAAGATTCAACACACGGTGTGGGTGTTGATTGGCTTTAAATGAGGTAGCAAGATTAGGAATGAGGCTTTTAAAAACAAGGAAGTTCACGCAATTAAAGTATCATGTGAATCACACGATTTCAGTGTATTATAAATTTGCTCACTTTCAATAAATTTCAAGTACAATTTAAATACACTAGCTAGGATATTTCAAATTCCCCCAAAGATTACTTTGTTTTTCGTTTATTTCCAGTCAAGCATTAAAAATCTGAAAAACCCTTGTATATGTTTTACAAAATAAACATAGCACTTAAAGCCAAACAAACCCATAACAATACTTTTCTTTTCTTTATACTTTTCCACCACTTACATTAGCACAGACTTCATCTCTAAAATAGATATTACCAGCATAAAACCAAATTCATTCCTTAAAACTGACATAATTTTTTTAATTCTATGCTCCATTACCCTCTCTTATAACTTCATTGTGCATGCTAAATAATTTCAAAGAAATACATTTAATAACATATAAACTGATTGAAAATTAATTAGTAAAAAAAAATATTAAGCAATTGGCTTCACCAAAAGACAGGCTAAGAACTTTGATCTCTTAGATTCCACACTACCTAATAAGTGATATCAGAGCTTATTGTTCAACTCGGATCAAGTGACTCATGAAGTTGGTGGTTTCCATGGATCTTGGCATCTTTTATTATTGTTGAACAAAGTTTAAAAGTGGGTGACACTCATAGTATATTATACTTTTTGATAAAAAACTGTTGTTTAAGTGAAAGTGATAAGTAATGCAAAGAGATGTCATACAACGAAGATATTATTCAGCACACAAAAATGTTCAATTTAGTCCCACATTTGAAAGTTGAAAATATGATAGTAAAAAAAAATAGAGTTGAAACTCGCCATAAGTTTAAGCTTTTACGTTGAAAATGAGCATGACAATTGATGCACCTAGTCTAACTTCAATCTCACTTGGGTTCCAAACTCTCAAACAGTATGATGCATAATTTTGATTTCTATAATTGTCCAATCTAAAAATAATTTTTTTATTGTTAAATATTAGAGACAAAAAAATATTTTCTCTAATAAATTTACATCATATTAGTCTTCAGATTTTTCATTTGAAGATTTGTGAACTAAACCACTTGAAACTACCCAAAAACTCAAATAGCAAGAAATATCTTGTCAAGAAAAGCTTTAATTTCATGGATCTTCGAAGTTAACTCTGCTTCACCTTTTGCATTATTCTATAGCATACCTCANCATTAACATAATTCGAATCTAAAACATCTATTCTCCTAACCAGATCATCAGATGGTCGACGTTTAATGTGACCAAGCCATCTAAGACGACTCTCTCTAATATTGTCCTCCACAAGAGCTAAACCAACCCTATCACGGATATATTCATTNTTATTTGAAATCAAGGAAAATGTTATTTGAGATGCTAAAATGCCAAATATTAAAAATATATATGATATTGGGGGTTAACCAAACATGAAACACCACTGAAAAATACATATTATTGATGAAGTCAAATATGAAATTATACCAAAAAAGTGGAACTCTGAAATTGCAACAAAGACAACACACAACACCAAATTTGGGCGGATCTAGGGTGGAGGTGGTGCCGGCTAGGGATTTGGACGGTAGTAGAGTGGTGGAAAGAGGTGGTTGACAAGTTGGAAACAATAAGGCGGGTGTTTTCCTGGGTCCGGACAGCAGGCTGGCAGCAGGACCATAGCAAGGAGGATGGCGTGAGATGGCTGGGAAGGTTGGGTCAGTGCTGGAGGGCAGCGGGCTGCAGAAAAATAGCAGATTAGCAAGCAAGAATAGCAAGGTAGGGGCAGACCGGGGTGATGGCAGCAAAGGTGGAGTGGCGAGCTGAAGGAAGCCGGTGCGGGAAAGGGAGAGGGAAAGGTATCAGAAAGACAAACAACACTTTAGGAATGAGATACAGTTGAAGCACCACTCGCAACCCTTGGATACAATGCTAGAGCAAAAAAGAGAGACACTAATGGCTGTTCCAAAACAAACAGAGCAAAAACTGAAAACCTAAATACGACAAAAGCAAAATATGTATGCCCAAGATAACTAGGAGTGGCCCCACTCTTTTAAATGGCAATTCCCTGGCTTGGAGGACCAGCTGGCTCCTCAAAAACTTGCACCAATTCAGTTCAGATACGTCACGGGCACCCCGGCACCCCGCACCCCAGGCAGACTCTCGCATCAATTCCCAGGATTGGGGGAGCTTTGACCTCATTCGTCGGAACTTCTCCTCATAGTATGGACATAGGTCGATCATGTTATAGGTAGCGAAATTTTTGTAATCTTCTAAGGTTTAAGGGTCTTCGACTGCATCTCTAAAAGCACCTAGATCCCACTGTCGGATGCATTATCCTGTGAAACACCTAAAAAAGTTGCCTAATTGTGCATAATCATCTCTATCAGTCCAACCATCTATGGATACTTTGCTAAACAAAACTAGAACTTCGTGTCAAGTGTACTCTGGAGAGTCCTCCCAAAGTAGCTCAGAGTTAGCTCATCCATCTCTGATGTGAATATAGATTGAACCTCCCCTAAAGTGGTTGCCCTAGCGGTATCTATCGGTCAGGATATCCCGAAACTCTCTCTATAGTGGTTGCCCCATATCAAATATCAACTCAACTGTCTCACTATCTTCTAATATTACCAAAATTGATCTCTTTGGTGCTCTCTGCTGGCATGAGCACATATAACCTCAGACTCCGTAGAATGTAAGAGAATTATGTGTTTTTTTCTTTTGTGATAAGTGTTCTTGAGCCCATCAGGTTGAGTTCAGCGATCAAACTGTCACGATATCCCCAACAAAATGTGACAAAGATCCATGGGGCACAATATAACACTACTCCTAATCCTACAGCTAGTCCCCAATAAAAAACTCTACGCGACATCTCTTATCAATGCTAATCTTATTCCTCTTATTCAATCAAATCAGTGAATATAATTGGGAATGTCTCTGAGTAGTGAGACTCAACTCATCCATCATCTGTTTAGACATCACATTCTTACTACTACCTCCATCGAATATAAGGTTGCACATTTTTTCCTTCACAGTGAAATGGGTATGAAAGATATTGTGACAAAGTCACTGCTGCTCTCTCGCAACCTCAATCTAAAGGACCCGTCGAACCACAAGCGTCTCACCCTCATCAACTAAAAACTGGTACCCTTGCACCTCCTCACTATCTTAACCTCCTCACTATCTTATATATCTCCAAAACCACTATCAATTTCTTCTACTGCTTCTGCTTAGTGAAAGAGAGACCTTGGTCAGTAGGTCAATTGGACGCGATGTGTCAAAATCCATGAAATCTAAAATACTTCATTGTGGGTACTATATTGGGTGTATTATTTTTCTCAGACTTCTTCTCACTATGATTAACTTTATCATTTTTCTGGGCAGTTTTCACACCTTTCAGAAGTGCACTCCTACCAGTGCCTACTATGTGCGACTGTATAAATGAAGACGAGGCCCTGATCTGCTTCTGTTGTTTCTCCAAATTCAGGATCAATGTATGAACATCACTCAATGACTAGTATGATTGTAGCTAAATGACATGGCTTATGGCTGACTTCAAGCCTCTCAAATATCTAGCTATGTTGTTCTCCTTTGGCTCCCTTAGCTCACATTTCAGCATGAGATACTCAAAATTCGCTGTGAACTCCTCTACTAACAACTCCCCTTAATGTAAGTAATGTAGTCTCAAGAACGTATCCTAGCAGTAGTGGAGATAGATAGTTCCTCTGCATCTCGTTCATCTTCTCCCATGTGGTGATCATGTTCCTACCTTCTCTCTGCCTCAACTCTTCAGGTTTTCCCACCACAGAGAGACACTCTTCTTCAATTTTATGATAGCAAGCTACACTCTGCCTCACTAGCTTCTCCAATGTGGTGATTTTGCTCCTACCTTCTCTATATTTCACCCTCTCAACTAGCACCTCCTTGTACAAAAAAAATCTTCTCAACAATCTGTAACCACCCAATGAAATCATTTGGATTTATTCTCGTGAAATTTTGTGAGTCTACCTTCACTCTCATATCTCTCTATCCTCCAAAAGTAGTTCCATCCCCCATCCTCCTCTGATACTAAATCTCAAACTGACGTGGCCTATCCTCCTCTTCACTGTAATCATCCCTACGGAAGGTGTTCAAGTTTTCCTCCCTCTCTCCTCTTTGAATCTCGCTATCACGATTGACAATAATCTCTACATGGGTCCCTTCGTCAATTGTAGTAAACATTTGCCAAAGTTGGCAGATTTCTCGCTGCATCTCTTCCATGGTGAGTTACTGAACGGCTTCCGATGCTTATCTCCTCGGTGGAAGAGGGTGTATGTGGCTAATTTAGGGTGAAAAAAGAAAAGTTTGGGTGGCANAATTTAGAAAGCAAATTTAAGAAGAAAAGTGGAAAAAAAAGATGCATCAACAAGGTCCTCATCAAGTTGATTGAAGCACACAGCCTACCCCTAAATTGCAAAGAAGTTAATTTTATGGTACAAACACATGATCACCAAGTCACAAATAAGGCAAAGCAAATCACTGCTCTATATCTGCCTTCTACTAGTAAAAAATAAAATAAAATAATGCATTCTCATGTCATCATTATTATTTTCATGATTAGCCCCATCTTTATTGTCCCTATTCTCTATTCATTCCTAACCAAGTATTACATAAGTTGTTAAATTTATCTCACGTAAATCTCTTTACCCAAGTTCTATCCATGTCACCTCTAGCCCTAGTCATTTCATTCATAATCCTTCAACTAGAAAATTATTTTATTATTATTTTTGCTAATATTGCATTTTGCATTGCTAAAATAAAAAAGTTACAAAAGAATGTAGAGAGCTATGCCCCTTGGGCATTGACAAAAGAAAACCTCTCATGCTCTATAATGACAAGGAGAGTACAAGAATTCTCCACCCAAGCAAACGAAAAACTGTCATGTCGGGCATGATGGGCACAAAAATGAGCAGGCTGGTTACATGCCCTAGGTACACATTGAATTGTCTAAACACAGTAAGAAAAGCTAAATCAGGACTGAATTTAGGTTGAATACTCCATGTATGCTTGTCCCTGCACTGGTTGAGGAAGTTAATAACATTGCAGTTATCTTCCTCCATAATAATTACCTCCATTTTAAACATCCAAGGTTCGATCAGGTTCTCTAAGATAAAAATGGCCTCTAGCTCTACTCAAGAACTGTCCCAGTGTTGCCATTTTTTTCAGCCGCAGAAATACATTCATTTGTTTCATCTCTAATTATCACACCAAGCCCTGCCAAATATGATTGAAGAAAGGTCCTATCGAACATTAAATTTATTTATCCTTATTGTTGGAGTAATTTCTATCCTTCAATGAAAGGGTTCAAACTGATCAGGTTAGTTATGATAAAATGACCGCTAGCTCTACCCGAGAACTATCCCAGCATTGCCATTTTTTTTTTAATTTGTAACAATATATTCACCTACTTTGCCTCTATTTATCACACCAAGTCCTGCCAAATATGATTGAAGAAAGGCCCTTTCTAAGATTAAATTTATTTATCCTTATTGTTGGAGCATTTTCCATCCTTCAATTTAAGGGTTCAAACCACATAATTTTAATTTACACCACTATGTTTTCAATATATAATACTTCAAACATATTTCTAATATAATTATTTCTTAATCATCAAATCCCAATTTCACCACATATCCTACTTATTTTTTTATTTTTACCACATAACTTGATCGTTATTGACTTCCTCATCACATAAAAATATAGATTCGAGTAATATAACATGACTAAATGTAGCAAGGTCTTATTTGGTTGATGCTCACAAACCCTAACACTGAACCCTAATCGTGATCAAATGCCTTCTCAAAGCCAATAAAATATATAAGGGGTAATTTTGTTACAAGTAGGTGAAATTTAAAGGATTATTTTCCTATGTTTAGAAATAATAAATACAACAACAACATCAAGCCTTTATACCACTAAGTGGGGTCGGCTACATGAATCATTTTTCTCATTGAGTCCTATAAAATTTTATTTTTATTTAATTCTAATAAATTAAGATCATTTTTTAGACAATTTGCCAAGTCTTTCTAGGTCTACCTCTACCTTCATTAACATAATTCGAATCTAAAACATCTATTCTCCTAACCAGATCATCAGATGATCGACGTTTAATGTGACCAAACCATCTAAGACGACTCTCTCTAATATTGTCCTCCACAAGAGCTAAACCAACCCTATCACGGATATATTCATTTCATATTTTGTCTCTAAGTGTAAAGCCACTCATCCACCAATGCAATCGCATCTCAACAAACTTTACTTAATTTTATGTTTCTCTTTTAAAGGCCAACATTTCGTGCCATAGAGCATTGCAGATCGCACCACTAAAAATTAAAAAATTTTAAAATAAAAACACAATAACAAGGGTATGGAGATAAAGGGGATGGAGGCGGACATATGACAACAGCGGAGATGAGGTGCAATGGTGGGAATGAAACGTGTGGTGATGAATGAAGGGTTGTGGTGGCAATTTTGTAAGACTTCAAAGACAGGTGCATGACACTTCAAGAGACAAACATTTGGCATAGGCTTCACATAAGACACAAAGACGAGGCAGAGGTAGCTTAACATGGCATTTGAAGGCGGTTTTAGAAGATTCAACACACGATGTGGGTGTTGATTGGCTTTAAATGAGGTAGCAAGATTAGGAATGAGGCTTTAAAAACAAGGAAGTTCACGCNAAACATTTGGCATAGGCTTCACATAAGGCACAAATACGAGGCAGAGGTAGCTTAACATGGCATTCGAAGGCGGTTTTAGAAGATTCAACACACGGTGTGGGTGTTGATTGGCTTTAAATGAGGTAGCAAGATTAGGAATGAGGCTTTTAAAAACAAGGAAGTTCACGCAATTAAAGTATCATGTGAATCACACGATTTCAGTGTATTATAAATTTGCTCACTTTCAATAAATTTCAAGTACAATTTAAATACACTAGCTAGGATATTTCAAATTCCCCCAAAGATTACTTTGTTTTTCGTTTATTTCCAGTCAAGCATTAAAAATATGTTTTACAAAATAAACATAGCACTTAAAGCCAAACAAACCCATAACAATACTTTTCTTCTCTTTATACTTTTCCACCACTTACATTAGCACAGACTTCATCTCTAAAATAGATATTCTCAGCATAAAACTAAATTCATTCCCTAAAACTGACATAAATTTTTTAATTCTATGCTCCATTACCCTCTCTTATAACTTCATTGTGCATGCTAAATAATTTCAAAGAAATACATTTAATAACGTATAAACTGATTGAAAAATAATTAGTAAAAAAAATACTAAGTTGGCTTCACCAAAAGACAAGCTAAGAACTTTGATCTCTTAGATTCCACACTACCTAATAAGTGATATCAGAGCTTATTGTTCAACTAGGATCAAGTGACTCATGAAGTTGGTGGTTCCATGGATCTTGGCATCTTTTATTATTGTTGAACAAAGTTTAAAGGTGGGTGACACTCATAGTATATTATACTTAGTGATAAAAAACTGTTGTTTAAGTGAAAGTGATAAGTAATGCAAAGAGATGTCATACAACGAAGATATTATTCAGCACACAAAAATGTTCAATTTAGTCCCAAATTTGAAAGTTGAAAATATGATAGTAAAAAAAAAATAGAGTTGAAACTCGCCATAAGTTTAAGCTTTTATGTGAAAATGAGCATGACAATTGATGCACCTAGTCTAACTTCAATCTCACTTGGGTTCCAAACTCTCAAACAGTATGATGCATAATTTTGATTTCTATAATTGTCCAATCTAAAAATGATTTTTTTATTGTTAAATATTAGAGACAAAAAAATATTTTCTCTAATAAATTTACATCGTATTAGTCTTCAGATTTTTCATTTGAAGATTTGTGAACTAAACCACTTGAAACTACCCAAAAACTCAAATAGCAAGAAATATCTTGTCAAGAAAAAGCTTTAATTTCATGGATCTTCGAAGTTAACTCTGCTTCACCTTTTGCATTATTCTATAGCATACCTCATCATGTATTCATCATCACATAAAAAAATTTCTTTCATAAAACTGCTCATTTAGCATATTCTCAAATCGTATTTTCATATGTGACGAGAGACTTATTATCTTTACTTTTGTTGCATCTAACTTAGGCTCTAAATCTCTTCACTCCTGACATAGCAATTTTGTAATTTCTTTATCCTTCTTTAATATCTAGCTTATTTTAAAAATCACTAAAGATTTGACTTTGCTCACTGCGCCTTTCCCTTTTTGCAATATTCAATCTTTTTTGAATCACTATAAACCTCAATAACATTCATTTTTTTTCATCCAAAAAACACATTTATTTACCTTTGTAATCTTATTTACTTCCTCACTTTACCATAACGTCTTTTCATATACAATGCAATTCTTGCCTCTCTTTGAATTTCTATTGAAATCTTCTTGTTCGATCCACCATCTTATCCAAATAAATTTTGCCTCATTTAAATTCCAATTAGCTCAATTAAAATTTCAATTTATATTATTAGCAGGCTATATTATGCACCCCTACGTTTGATCATTTCTTTCATAACTCTACAATATTAATCTATAACTGCTACTGGATGTTCTGTGGCCAAACATCCCCTAACAAACACCTTGCAAATTTAAAATTTAGTTTCGAGTAAAAATTGATGGCACCACCCAAGTTTAACTTTGAACAATAACCATATCCATGAATATTAGGGGGAATTAATTCTCTAACAGTTTATTTTATTTTGCTACTTTATTCTGTTATTTTATATTTGAAATCAAGGAAAATGTTATTTGAGATGCTAGAATGCCAAATATTAAAAATATATATGATATTGGGGGTTAACCAAACATGAAACACCAATGAAAAATACATATTATTGCTGAAGTCAAATATGAAATTATACCAAAAAAGTGGAACTCTGAAATTGCAACAAAGACAACACACAACACCAAATTTGGGCGGATCTAGGGTGGAGGTGGTGCCGGCTAGGGATTTGGACGGTAGCAGGGTGGCGGAAAGAGGTGGTTGACAAGTTGGAAATAATAAGGCGGGTGTTTTCCTGGGTCTGGACAGCAGGCTGGCAGCAGGACGGTAGCAAGGAGGATGGCATGAGATGGCTGGAAAGGTTGGGTCAGTGCTGGGGGGCAGCGGGCTGCAGAAAAATAGCAGCTTAGCAAGCAAGAATAGCAAGGTAGGGGCAGACCGGGGTGATTGCAGCAAAGGTGGAGTGGTGAGCCGAAGGAAGCCGGTACGGGAAAGGGAGAGGGAAAGGTATCAGAAAGACAAACAACACTTTAGCAATGAGATACAGTTGGAGCACCACTCGCAACCCTTGGATACAATGCTAGAGCAAAAAAGAGAGACACTAATGGCTGTCCCAAAACAAATAGAGCAAAAACTGAAAACCTAAATACGACAAAAGCAAAATATGTATGCCCAAGATAACTAGGAGTGGCCCCACTCTTTTACGTGGCAATTCCCTGGCTTGGAGGACCAGCCGGCTCCTCAAAAACTTGCACCAATTCAGTTCAGATACGTCACGGGCACCCCGCATCCCAGGCAGACTCTTGCATCAATTCCAAGGATTGGGGGAGCTTTGACCTCATTCGTCGGAACTTCTCCTCATAGTATGGACATAGGTCGATCATGTTATAGGTAGCGAAATTTTTGTAATCTTTTGAGGTTTAAGGGTCTTCGACTGCATCTCTAAAAGCACATGGATCCCACTGTCGGATGCATTGTCCCATGAAACACCTAAAAAAGTTACCTAATTGTGCATAACCATCTCTATCAGTCCAACCATCTATGGATACTTTGCTAAACAAAACTAGAACTTCGTGTCAAGTGTACTCTGGAGAGTCCTCCCAAAGTAGCTCAGAGTTAGCTCATCCATCTCTGATGTGAATATAGATTGAACCTCCCCTAAAGTGGTTGCCCTAGAGGTATCTATCGGTCAGGATATCCCGAAACTCTCTCTATAGTGGCTGCCCCATATCAGATATCAACTCAACTGTCTCACTATCTTTTAATATTACCAAAATTGATCTCTTTGGTGCTCTCTGCTGGCAAGAGCACATATAACCTTAGACTCCGTAGAATGTAAGAGAATTATGTGTTTTTTTCTTTTGTGAATAAGTGTTCTTGAGCCCATCAGGTTGAGTTCAACGATCAAACTGTCACAATATCCCCAACAAAATGTGACAAAGATCCATGGGGCACAATATAACACTACTCCAAATCCTGCAGCTAGTCCCCAATAAAAAACTCTACGCGACATCTCTTATCAATGCTAATCTTATTCCTCTTATTCAATCAAATCAGTGAATATAATTGGGAATGTCTTTGAGTAGTGAGACTCAACTCATCCATCATCTGTGTAGACGTCACATTCTTACTACTACCTCCATCGAATATAAGGTTGCACATTTTTTCCTTCACAGTGAAATGGGTATGAAAGATATTGTGACAAAGTCACTGCTGCTCTCTCGCAGCCTCAATCTAAAGGACCAGTCGAACCACAAGCGCCTCACCCTCATCAACTAAAAACTGGTACCCTTGCACCTCCTCACTATCTTATATATCTCCAAAACCACTATCAATTTCTTCTACTGCTTCTGCTCAGTGAAAGAGAAACCTTGGTCAGTAGGTCAATTGGACGCGATGTGTCAAAATCCATGACATCTAAAATACTTCATTGTGGGTACTATATTGGGTGTACTATTTCTCTCAGACTTCTCACTATGATTAACTCTATCATTTTCTGGGCAGTTTTCACACCTTTCAGAAGTGTACTCCAACCAATGCCTACTATGTGCGACTGTATAAATGAAGACGAGGCCCTGATCTACTTCTGTTGTTTCTCCACATTCAGGATCAATGTATGAACATCACTCAATGACTAGTAAGATTGTAGCTAAATGACATGGCTGATGGCTGACTTCAAGCCTCTCAAATATCTAGCTATGTTGTTCTCCTCTGGCTCTCTTAGCTCACATTTCAGCATGAGATACTCAAAATCCGTTGTGAACTCCTCTACTAACAACTCCCCTTAATGTAAGTAATGTAGTCTCAAGAACGTATCCTAGCAGTAGTGGAGATAGATAGTTCCTATGCATCTCGTTCATCTTCTCCCATGTGGTGAACATGTTCCTACCTTCTCTCTGCCTCAACTCTTCAGGTTTTCCCACCACAGAGAAACACTCTACTTCAATTTTATGATAGCAAGCTACACTCTGCCTCACTAGCTTCTCCAATGTGGTGATTTTGCTCCTACCTTCTCTCTATTTCACCCTCTCAACTGGCACCTCCTTGTACAAAAAAATCTTCTCAACAATCTGTAACCACACAATGAAATCATTTGGATTTATTCTCGTGAAATTTTGTGAGTCTACCTTCTCTCTCATATCTCTCTATCCTCCAAAAGTAGTTCCATCCCCCGTCCTCCTCTGATACTAAATCTCAAACTGATGTGGCCTATCCTCCTCTTCAATGTAATCATCCCTACGGAAAGTGTTCAAGTTTTCCTCCCTCTCTCCTCTTTGAATCTCGCTATCACGATCGACAATAATCTCTACATGGGTCCCTTCGTCAATTGTAGTAAACCTTTGCTAAAGTTGGCAGATTTCTCGCTGCATCTCTTCCATGGTGAGTTACTGAACGGCTTCTGATGCTTATCTCCTCGGTGGAAGAGGGTGTATGTGGCTAATTTAGGGTGAAAAAAGAAAAGTTTGGGTGGCAAATTTTAAAAATCGGCAGGGGGAATGGTTTTTGGGTATAGTTTGGGTTAGGTATTAGTGGATTTTGGTAACCCTAAGATAGAACAATGATTAAGCTAGCTCTAATACCAAATGATATTGGGGGCTAACCAAATATCAATAGAAAATATATATTATTATTGAAGTCAAATATGACATTACAACATAGCAAGTGGAACTCTGAAATTGCAACAAAAACAACAAACAACACTAAACTTGGACGGATGGCTAGGGTTTTGGATGGTAGCGGAGTGATGGAAAGAGGCGGTTGACAAGTTCGAAACAGGAAGGTGACAGCTTTCCAGAGGTCGGGCAGCAGGCCANAGGCTAACCAAATATCAATAGAAAATATATATTATTATTGAAGTTAAATATGAAATTACAACATAGCAAGTGGAACTCTGAAATTGCAACAAAAACAACAAACAACACTAAACTTGGACGGATGCAGGGTCGAGGTAGTGTCGGCTAGGGTTTTGGATGGTAACGCGGTGATGGAAAGAGGCGGTTGACAAGTTCGAAACAGGAAGGTGACAGCTTTCCAGAGGTCGGGCAGCAGGCCAGCAAGAACAATCGTGATAGGAGACGGATCTGAGTAACGACAACAAAGAAGAAGATGTGGGATGGCGGGAAGGTTGGGTCAATGCTGGAGGGCGGCGAGCTGCAGAAAAACATCAGCTTGCCAAGCAGAAACAGAAAGGTAGGGGCGGATCGGGGTGATGGTAGCCAAGGTCGAGCAACGAGGTGAAGGAAGCCGGTGTGAGAAAGGTATGGAGAAGGATATCAGAAGGATAAACACCACATCGAGAACGAGATGCGGTCGGAGCACCACTCGAAACCCTTGCTATAAGGGAAAAGAGAGACGTCGAAGGTTGTCCCAAAATAAACACAGCAAAAACTGAAAACCTAAAAACAACAAAAGCAAAATATATATGCCATAGATAACTAGGAGTGGCTCCACACCCTTGGACGACAATTCCTTAACTTGGAGAGTCGGTCGGCTCCTCAGAAACCTTGACCGATTTGGTCCAGGTGCACCCCAAGCGCCCTAAGAAGATGCTTGCATCAGTGTCTATGTGTGTGTGTGTGTGTGTGTGTATTATTAGAAATTATTAGTATTAATTTATTTCTTTTTCCTATATTTCTTATTTTATATATTTCCTTCATGTTTTATATATTTATTATATGTATGTCTTTCCTATTTTATATATTTTCTTTGTTCGGAGTCATGTAATGTGTACTTATACCTCTCATTTCATTACAATAAGATTATTCCTAAATTCTAAATGGTATCAGAGGTATGGATCTAGCCCTCGTTGTCGTTGGGACATCAACATAGTTGTCAGAACTTCCTGCAGGCCTCCTCCTACAGTTTTTTTCAGTCGCCGACACCCTTCTTCCTACAGGCCCTCCCGTTGATCGATCCCTTCCCTTCCCTGCAAGGTTCAATCGTTGGCATCCCTGTTGGCTCTCCCATCGTTGTTTCCCTCTAAGCTTTTGTCGTTGAACCCTCCAGTATGAGTTTCTAGCCACTGAGCTCTCCCACTAGCCGGCTAACTCTCTTGTCAGCAGGGCCTACCTTCTAGTCAGCTTGTCCTTGTTATCCTTCCAAAACCACCACCAGCAGGGCCTACCTACCCGTGGTTTTTTCCAACCACTTGTAGGGCCTTCTGTCACTAGTCTTCCCAGCCGAATTTCCTGCCTCTGGTTTCCTTCTGTCTCAGCATCCAAGCCTCGTCATTGGCTCAATTGGAATCATGGCAGACTCCACTACCTAGCTTCCTTCCGATGATATACTTGAGTCCACCAAGGACCGACACCGACCATAATGCCTCCGCAAACCGGAGATCTAAAAATCACATAAACTTCCTGATTACCGCCCATAAACTCAACGACTCTAATTTTTCCCATGGTCTCAAGTTGTCATTGTTTATCAAAGGTCAAAGTAAATTTGGTAATCTCACATGTATGATTCATAAACCCCCAAAGACTGACCTGACGTGTGCAGCGTGGGAAGTGGAGAATTAATCAGCCATGGTAATGTCATGGTTGCTTAACATGAGATCTCAATTGGTCGTTCGTACCTGTTTCTTCCGTTTGTTAGTGCCCTCTGAACTACCGTTTGCGATACTTACTAAAACGTAAGCAATTCTGGCCAACTCTATCAGATTACTAAGATTTGCAATGTGAAACAAGGATCAAGAACGATGACACAATACTACAATGACTTGGTTTTCTTATTGACGGAATGTGATCTCTACTAGACTACAATTGGGACTCTCCTGCAGATCTTTCTCTCTTCCAAAAAAATTATGGAAAATGATCATTTTTTGCAATTCCCGGCTGGCCTAAACAAGGATCTCAATGAAGTCCGAGGATGTATTCTTGATCGCGATCTCCTTCCTTCAACTCGGGCAACATTCACCGAGATTCGCAGCGAAGAAAGCCTGAGACTTGTCATGCTCGGCACCTCCACTACTTAAGCCAAACCTTCAGCCTTGTTCTTCAATAGTACTCAACACTCTGCCACGCCCAAAAACATGTAATTTTTGTCACAAACCCTACCATACTCATGACAAGTATTGGAAGTTCTACAGGAAACCAACAAATAAATCTTCGGCCAAATCATCCTCTGTTAAAGAACTCTACAACCTCAGAATCCATGACCGTGCATTCGACCCCCACTCAGACCATCTCTGAATTACTAGACTCCATCAACGTCAGATGAAACATTTAATTAAGCTGCTGGATCTACTCAGTTCTACTCTAGCCCGTTGACTTCCCATGTTCATCAACGTAACATTTTTATGGCACTCACTGCTTTTGTTTCTTCTAGTCTGTGAATTATTGATTCAGGTGTCACGGACCACATTATCGAGTGTTCACAATTCTTTTCTATATATTCTCTATACTCTGAGAGTGATACTATTAAAATCGTCAACGACTCTTGTAGTTCCATTGCGGGCAAAAGGTCTATTATTTTAACAGTTGAGCTGACTTTGGGATCCATGTTACATGTTCTTTTACTAAAGTGTAACCTCTTCTCAGTCAATAATTTGATATTTGATATTTGATCTTGATTGTGTTGTTCATTTTTCTCCTGATGTTTGTCTTTCAGAATCTTCGTCCGGGGAGAATGATTGAAATTGCTAAGTGGTTAGTCAAGTAGCACTTCTTCTAATAAAAAGGTATATTAATGGTGCGAACACTCAATCTCATAATTGTAATTTTTTTCAATCCATTGAATGTCTAATTATGTTGTTACACTGTCGTTTAGGTCATCCCATTTTTCATTATTTAAAAGAATTGTAACATTTGATGTTTACTAATAAGAATTTATACAGTTCTAAATGTGAAGTTTTTCATTTAAATAAACAACAACGTGTACCATATTGACCCCACCCTTACACTCTTTTTGCTCCTTTCCACTGATTCATGGTGACTCATGGAGCCCTCTCAAACTTCAAGCTACGACAATAAATGGTGGTTTCTTACCTTGATTAATGATCACACTCGAATGACTTGAGTCTATATATTAAATAAAAATTTTGAAGTAGCGGTCATTTTCAAAAAATTTCACTCATTCATTTTAACCCAATTCAAATTTTCTATTCAAGTTCTTCGGACTGACAATGACCATAAATTTTTTAGCTCCAAATTAATTCTTGATAAATAAGGGAATCCTCCATCATAGGTTTTGTACATATACTCAACAAAATAAAGTAGTTGAAAAGAAAAAACGTCACATTGAAGTTGCTCGTTTTATTATATTTTAATCTAATATTTCAAAAAAAAATTGAAATGACGTCATTTTTAACGCCACATACCTCATCAATAGAGTCCCCACAAAAATCCACATATCACATATCTCATCAATAGGGTCCAATATTTTGTCGTGTTTTCCTACCAATCGGTTCTCCATATTAGACCCCAAAATATTGGGGTGCAGGGTCTTTGTTCGAAACACAGCCCCAACTCATAGTAAACTTGATCTCTGGTCAATCAAATGTGTCTTCCTTGGATATTCAGCCACTCAAAAAGGTTATCGATGTATTGATCCTACCACCAATAAACTCTATATGAGTTTCGATGTCTCTTTTTTTCGAAAGTATCCCCTACTTCCCTAACACTGCCTCAAGCGAAGGGGAACTAGATTTTCTAGACATTGTTCCTTTTCCGGCTCTGTTGGATATTCCACCCACTCCTGCATCCATTGTATTCAAGGAACCTTTTGTCCAACTGGATTTGCACCATCATACCAACATCTCATCCATCCACTCTATGTGTCAACACTCGACGTACCAAACCCTCGGTTGAAACTTGTCACAATGCCCCCTACTCTTGAGCCTGCTGACTCGCTACAAGTCTTGGCATCCGCTCCGAGTGACATCCTTGGAGCGACACTCTCTCAACTTGTGGGGATTCCTCTTGTTCTGACTGAGGAGGTGAATTCTACCATTAAAGTACGCAATCAGACATGTTTTATTTATCCCAAGACAAAATATGTCTAATTTCATAGTTTATCACTGACATACAAAGCACTTGACACTTCCTTGACGGATGTTGTCTTTCATCCACTATTGAGGTAGCATTGGAGGACCCTTCCTAGAAGGCGGCAGTAATGGATGTTGTCATTCATCCACTATTGAGGCAGCAATGGAGAACCCTTCCTAGAAGGCGGCAGTAATTGATAAGATGAATGCACTTCAGTGAAATCATAAGTGGGATGTTGTTGATCTTCCTTGAGGAAAGAAAGTAGTGGGTTGCCAGAGGATTTTCAGCACCAAATTTAACTTCAATGGATCATTTGAACGCAACAAAGCATGATTGGTCCCAAAGACTATTCACAAACCTATGAAGTTGACTTTGAGGAGACTTTTGCTCCGATAGCTAAACTGAACAACATTCAGGTTCTGTTATCTCTTGTCGTGAACCTGGATTGGCCCTTACTCCAACTAGATGTCAAGAATGATTTCCTTAAAAGCAATCTTGCATATGAGGTGTTTATGCCTCTCACTGAGCTTTGACTCAACCTCTTCCTGTGGACAAGTGTGTCAACCGCGAAAATCAATTTATGGATTGAAACAATCCCTCGAGTTTGATTCAGCAAGTTTACACAAGCTGTTGTGGGCTATGATTTCTCTCAGGCCCAATCTAATTACACGATGTTCTTCCGCCACTCATCCGAAGACCGAATTGCAATCCTCATCGTCTATGTCGATGATATTGTACGCACAATTGATGATCGTCCAGCCTTGGAATCTCTCAAAAGCTTCCTGCCCGCATCATTTGAGATGGACTTGGATTCTCGCTGGTACTTTCTAAGCATGGAAGTAGCTTTGTCCTTTCATGCATTAATCTTTCCCAACGCAAATGTGTGACAGATTTACTGACAGATACAAAGCTACTTCTTTGCAAACCGGTAGTAGTTTCAATAGATCCCAACGTGAAGTTGGCAGATGTTCCCAATACAGTTCCGATGAACAAGACACACAACCAACGTCTAGTGGGAAAACTCATTTACCTAGCCCATACGCGTCTAGACATTTGCAACGCTGATGGTATTGTCAGTCAGTTTATGCATGATCCCTATGAGCACCATCTCACCCATGTACATCAGATCCTCTGCCACTTGAAAGGCACATAGGGCTCAAGTTAGTTGTTTTCACGTCACACCTCTCGTTCTATTGCAGTTTATACGGACACCGATTGGGTCAGGTCCTTCTATGATCATCGATCTACCTCGAATTATTGCTCCTTCGTGTGAGGAAACCTTATCACATGGAAAAGTAAAAAAAACAATCTGTGGTTGCCCATATCAGTGTTGAAGCAGAGTTTCCGTCTGTCCCTACGAGTATGTGAAGTCCTCTGGTTGTGCATCATGACCATTATGTAGGTCTTCATTCCTCTGTAGTTATTTTGTGACAATAAAGCCGCCATCAACATTGCCCATAATCCGATTCAAAATGATTGCACAAAATATGTGGAGATTGGCCATCATTTTATCAAGAAGCTTGATTCAGGGATAATTTGTGTTCCATTTGTCATTTCCACTGGCTAACTAGCAGATATTTTCACGAAGAATTTTCCTTGATCATTGTTTGACGAGTTCAAATCCAAGTTGAACATAACTGAGATCTATGCTTCAACTTGATGGGAGTATTATAAGTTATTAGCATTGATTTATTTATTTTCCCAATATTTCCTGTTATATATATTTTCATCCTTTCTTATGTATTTCATTCCTATTTTATATCTTTCTTTTGTTATGAGTTATGCAATATGTTCTTATACCTCCCCTTTTATATCAATATGATCNCGCAAATCAAAATAATCACTATCAAATTTCACCTCAAACGCCACCATATACATTGCATCATTTAGTATTAAAGCTCTTGGAGTCAAACTTGAAGAAGAGTCATTGGTGCATTAAGGAAGCCTTTGGATAAAGGATCAAGCCTAGATCTTTTAAGGTTCTAATGTGTTGGTCAAGTGCTTAATGGCAACAAAGTATCTCTTTTTTTTTCCCCTTTGGCTGTTACCAAGAATTAGTAGCTTTATCTTCAAGCTTAAATATAAGATTATTCTAGTTTTGTTGGTTAAAAAATATAATAAATTTGCATATAGTTCAAATATTACACCACTTGCATGCCAAACTTAAACCTAAGACTGAGCTAATGATCTCCTAAAATTAATTGAGCTTCTGTTATAAGTAGAGAGTTACGCTTCCGACTTTTCGTAACCTAAATGTGATAATTTAGCAAAGGAACATAATTTATTATTGCCTATGGATTTATTGTATTTCACTTATAAGATTATTTTAGTAATAACCTTTTTTTAATTATTTGTGAAAGTTTCTTGCTGGCCAA
>JXCR01060211.1:262715-290647 GCA_002079205.1 Phalaenopsis hybrid cultivar
TTCCATTCTCCACATCAAAACATCAACATATCCACCCTACACAACTCCAAATTCTTATTCCTAACAACCTTAGTTTTCCAAAGAACATTTACAGCTATCATATCTTGGCAAATAAGCCCCTTTTATGCTCCACATAAAAATAGCCACCTAACAATTAGCCCAAATCTCATTATTCCCTAGTAGGTCATAGTTGCATTTGAATTTCAACCTGATAAAACCCTTTCAAACCCCAAATCACTTTCATTAGGATCCCCTCACAGCAAATCAAAATAATCACTATAAAATTTCACCTCAAACACCACCATATACATTGCATCATTTAGTATTAAAGCTCTTGGAGTCAAACTTGAAGAAGAGTTATCGGTGCATTAAGGAAGCCTTTCGATAAAGGATCAAGCCTACATCTTTTGAGGTTCTAATGTCTTGGTCAAGTGCTTAATGGCAACAATTTATCTCTTTTTTTTTCCCCTTTGGCTGTTACCAAAAATTAGTAGCTTTATCTTCAAGCTTAAATATAAGATTATTCTAGTTTTGTTGGTTAACAAATACAATAAATTTGCATATAGTTCAAATATTACACCACTTGCATGTCAAACCTAAACCTAAGACTGAGCTAATGATCTCCTAAAATTAATTGAGCTTCTGTTACAAGTTGAGAGTTACGCTTCCGACTTTTCGTAACCTAAATGTGATAATTTAGCAAAGGAACATAATTTATTATTGCCTATGGATTTATTGTATTTCACTTGTAAGATTATTTTAGTAATAACCTTTTTTTAATTATTTGTGAAAGTTTCTTGCTGGCCAATGTTCAAAAAAGAAAAATTGTTTATCGTTTAATTTTGCCTACATTACATCCACTATTTAATCATCAGACCTCCTAAACGAACGTCTCCTCCAGGTCAACATGAAACCAGTACTAGAATGTTGAACGATCGTACTAATATACCTTGCATGCATATGAGAATAGCACGATTAAAGGGGCATATGATTATTGTCACGGCAAATTTAGATAGAATAAGCTTACAAGTTGCTATCATATCACAATCACAACTTCTCGCATCTCCCCAATCTCTTGTGCCCAATCATTGTAAGCACCGAAAATCTTCTTCTTTTCTTCTTCAATCGTTGCCTTGCCAGATTTCGATTCTTTCCCGCTCTCCCCTACCGCCTTCCTGATTTGTCTAAACCACCGCCTCAACGCTCTATAAGAGCGTGCCAAGGGCATCACCTCCTTCTGCTCTCCCTCCCACTCTCTCAATTTCACCCAAAACCATCAGCCTTGTGGCCGAACCCACGTGATACAATCGTGGTTAGAGCTAGTTGAGAAGGCAGCGATGGGGCCGTAGGCGTGCAACCACCACCAAAAATTCTTCCTCCTTTCATCTGATCCTACCGAAAACCATTGAAAAAGGTAACTCTCGTCTTTCTCCCTTCTTCCCAACATTCTTAAGCGCACTTCAGCTTCTCTAAATTCTGCAAGACCATCTTCCAACGAGGTTTGCTATATACTGGATTTAAGGCTAACTTAAAGAGAAACGGGAAAAAGCTGTAGGATTTGAATATGTCACTTTTACTATTTATTAAGTGTTACGCAAGTAAATGCCCCTAAATTTTTAGAAATTAGAATCCTCACAATCAAAATAAGAAAATAAAAAAAAACATTATTTTAATTATGTTAGTTAAAGTCAAAAGTAATTAGGTCCATAAATTCTTACTTTTAAAAATATTATAATATTAATTTAATGACAATCATAATGATAATAATAAATGATGATTAGGTTGCAATAAATTTAGTGAATGAATAAGTTTAACTGCATAATTATTTATATTGTATTTTTTCTAAATGATGTAGGATCGCTAGTTGGCTTGGCGAATTTGTAAAAGTATGGTGTTTGCCTCATCGAAGTAAAAAACTACTTTTTATTAGAGGATAAACATACACTTCCAAGTTATGAGAGTTAATCCTTGTCATTTGTAATAGATCCATAGTTATTTTATAGGATTTTCAGTTATATCATTGCTACTTCAATTATAATTTTGTACTTGTCAAGGGCCTCAATTATTGTTTATGATGATATCACTAATTGTCTTAATTTATTGCTGTAAAATTTCCTGTATAGTTAAGTTAATTCTACAATTATGATATTTTTTTTCCTAGGCCTGTATGAATTTACATCTATCATATCACAAGTCTACATGAAATAGCATATTTCTTATATATTATACAAGTGAAAATTTTGGTATGTTTGTGTGCCATGACATGTAAGTTTGTGGAACCCTTTTTGATATTCACTGACGAGCCCACAGGATGACAACTCTACAGAAATGTAAAATTTAATCATTTTTAGAACCTTTTTGTGAAAATTAGACCAAACAGAAAACTAGGTAAGACAAATGCAATCCTCGAACTACTCTTGAATATGATATGTATTAGAAAATAATTGTTCAGTTTAACAATGATCACATTGAAGCCAAAACTGTATAGGTTTAATGCTGCAACCAATCAGTAAGGATATACTCATTAATGAAAAAAATTGATAAACTAAGCAAGCAGTGAAAGTCAAACTTGTTTAAACTTAATGATGCACATTCTTGGAAAAAAAAATTAGAAAATGGGAGATCTCCTAGCCCTTGATTCGCAGTAAACAAACAACTCCGTAAATTAATGTAATAAAAAAAAACATTACATTCACGATTTTCACGAGAAAGTTGCATGAGTTACAAAAGGAAGCATTTCAAGAAGAGTCTCCTTATCCTGCTAGTTTATCTGTAGCGTATGTGAAGTAATGACCAATTGCAAGAATATTATAAATCTACGAAATTGACAGCAAAGGTTACATGGTCCATGAGATAATAATTTTTCACCCTCACCCGTAGTTTTATACCTTATACAAATGTGGAGTTCACCTTGGAAAGAGGGTTAAACATTCTACATAAAAAAAAAAATTGACTAAAATTAATGTGAGCTTTATCAACATAGTTACAATGTTTGATATTTCAAGGAAATGTGCAATACAGTGACCAAAAGACCTACTTCAGAAGACAGCAAATCAATAGAAGAGATTATGTTGAACTTTCAAATCAGAAGAACTGATGTTTGAGACTCTATTTGTTCTGCATTGAGCTGATACTCTCCAAAATGCACATTTATGAGAATGATTCTTCGAAATAGGAACAGGCATTGACATTGGAATGTCATAGTTGGAAAACTAAAAAGTCAATGTTGTGGCCACTTAATCGAAGATGTACTACCAATCACAAGTTAGATGGGATAAATCTAATGACGATGAAGATTATTGTAGAGATGTTCTAAAACATCAGCCTTAAATTTTCAGATATCTTCAAGAACAATGTTCAAAACTCTGATGACTTAAATGATGGACAAGTTAACCATCTGTAAATCAACGGGTTAAACCTCCAATAAAAGATAGGGGCGCTTATTTACATACCTCACAATTCTTATGTATTTACAATCTAACACTCAAACTTTCGTATTTACATACATAGCACGCAAATTTTTAATATCAAATTAAAAATACCACTTTTGCCTACTTTTTAAAAGTGAAAAAGACATTTTCATGCATGGGTTTATCACACCAAAGTGTTGTGCATGTAAATATGGAATTTTACGTGTTAGATATGTAAATACATGAGAATTGTGTGGTATGTATGCAAATTTTCCTAAAAGATATGGTTAAACCAACCAAAGAATAATTGTCATCCCCAGGAGATCTATCAATGAAAGAAGTCCATTGACGATCCTTCAGAACTGGATCCTTGTAGCATAACTCATTGCATGCTTCAAGACCTACAAACCAAACACAGGAGAACATGAATGATCAAGAAGGAAATCAGATTTTTTAAGTGAGACTGGCTTAACAATATGAAACCTGAATAGTAAACCTGTATTCCGAGTTGAATTTCACCTTCAAGCTAAAAATTTCTTATTTTCCAATTTCTCATCACCTATGTTCGCAACAACCATCCGTACAAATGTGCCAGAGTGCAATGGCAGAACTCAAATGAAATTTTGAAAAAATTTAATTCATCAAAATTTATGTGAAGATTTACCTACATATCCTTCAATTCCTATGATTTTTTTCATATCTAACATATACTTCAAAATTTTACATACATACTACCCTATAAAGAAGCAGGCAGCATCCTGCGATGAGAAAAAAATAGTACAACACCGAGAAAAGATCCTTACATTCATCCCAGGAGTCCCCATCAGCACTGCATCCCTTCTTACAGAAGATTCTCCCTGCAATGGCCTAGTAAAGATTAATTTAAGCATTTAAAAGTATAAAGCGAGCAGAGAGTCCAAATCTAATCCTGCTTGAACCAAAGGCAATTTAAATTTCCAGTTTGTTTCGTAAAATTGTCAGCAAAGTCGCAGATAATAAATGGCCGAAAAGCTCAATGGAACAAAGGGAATGGTCTATCATTCCTCTCTCTTATGTCAATCTTGCGTCATGATTTCAAGCAAACTTGAACTTCGTCACTATCATTCAATAAATAACAAAATAAAGTATGATGAATCTACAAGAAGCCAAACAGATTCGAGGCATTTCCAATCAAAGAGAAATAGAAATACATGAGATGTTTACAAGCAGCCTAGACTCAGATGGAAAAAGAATGAGGCCAAGGAGACTAACGAACAAGGAATCATAAAGACGCCTGCGTATTTCTTAGTGCAGCAGTTGCCGCACGGTTGAGTCCAGTCCTTCGGAAGCATAGTTCTGTCTCTTTCTCTCCTACGTTTTCGCCGAATCAGAATTTCCTCATCCACGCCCTTCCTTGCCCTGAGCAGAGGCGAAGCAAGTGAGAAATGAGAAACGCGAAGATGAGGATGAAGAAGACCAGGGCATCAAGCCTGGACTGCGGGAAGCCAAAATAAAATTACTGAAATTTACATACATAGCACTCAATTCTTGTGCATTTTACCTTTTACCTATCTCACATTTAAATTTCAATTTTTACACTGTAAAAACCTAACCTATGAATGAAACGATGAATTACATTTCTCATTTTCATACATAAGAAAAAATGCATTATGTGTAAAAATTAAAATTTAGTTGTGAGATAAGTAAATGCACAAGAATTTGGTGATGTATGTAAATTCCTCATTAAAATAAGGGTTTTTACATATTGAGCACGCAGTTTTCGCATTTATATATTTTACACTTTAACTTTAATATTACTTGTTTCACAAATAAAATGTACGATTACAAATCCTTAAAGCTTCCATAGTCTAGCTACCCAAAAACTCTCTCCTTCGCCACTCTCCTAGTTTCATCTTATCTTTCTCCATCTCACTCTCCTGGTTTCACCTAATACCATCGTCAAGAAATAATCACAATTAGAGCTAGTTCAAAAGGCAATGTTGGGATTGCAGAAGACGAGTCCTCAAAAACTTTCGTCTTTCTCTTCCTTTTGTTTGCTTCTACCAGCGACCATTGAAAAAGGTACTTTCGTCCACTTTTACAGGAGACCGTTGAGAGAGGCAAACCATGTCTTTCTCCCCTTCATCAACCCCTTCACAAGCTTTAGATTCCCTTAATTTTGTAAATCTCTGATACCTGAGTTAACCATAATGAAAACGGACATACAACTTCTAATGGAACTATGATAAAACAAAAGACAACACAAACCCAAACTAGAGCTTAGGTCAAGGTGGTGATTTGTTCAGTGATTGAAAGTGGGAAGGTTGGTTGTAGGAGGGGGCGAGGAAAGGTGGCAGTGGGGCAGCATATGAGGGTAAGTGATAGTGTGTTGTGATAGGGACGATGATGGGGAAGGGGTTTCCTGTAGTGGGAGACAGCAGGTAGGCAATGGCTTTTAGTGGGAAGCTTAGGTGGTGGGGGGGCTAGATGTTGTGGGACTAAAAGCAATCACAAGAAAGCCATCACAGGGTGATGGCTGGCGAGAAGTTACAAATGGAATGAATGGTAGGATGATTGGGAGATGAGAGAGGTTGTGGTGGCTGCATGAAGAGCAAATTAGGGTTGTGCTTGGGATAGCTGCAGCAATGACAGCGGCGGCAACATCGGTGGGAAGGTTGTGGAGGTGAAAAAGTCGATGATAAACACCACCTCAGAGTGAGATATAGTCAGAGCACCATGTATCCTCATATACAACCATATAAATGTAAGAATGAATGATAATGAATGTCCAAATAGAAATAGCACCACATCTAAAAATAAAATAAATAAAGCAACATATAAATAGCAGTAAATAAATGGGGGGGAGGCTCACTTGGGTGTCAAATTTAGCCCCTATACTAAGGTTCGGTCGACCCCCTTGATCCAACTAGTTGAATTGTTTAAACGAGCGCTCGGTTCAACCCCTCGCTAGGCCCGCATTAATCTCCCGAAGTTGAGGGAGCTTCGACTTCATTCGTCGAAGCTTATGACTTTTCGTTGATAGTGATGGAGTTGTTGTGCCCTTCTAGAACTGAAGAGTCTTTGACTGTAGTTCAAGAAGCATCTAGATCTCACTGTTGATTGCACCATCCCCCAAAACACCTGAGAATTTTTCATATTTGCCAGCATATATACATATCAATCCACCCTTATGGGGGTCCATTACTCAGCTGAGCTGAGTTTGTGTCATGTGTATGTTGTTGAATCTTTCCAAAGTAATCCAAGGTTGGCTCAACAAGCTATCGAGTGAAGGTAACCTAAGCCTTCTCAAATGTTGGTGGCCATGGTGGCGAGGTGTTGATCAAGATGTCCAGAAATGCTCTCTGTTATGATTCTCCTATTTGAAATCGACGTTTTAGTCATATCATCCTTTGTCATTACCAGGAATGGTCTTACCAATGTTGCTTTTCTGGCAAGGACACTTGTGATCTCGAGCTCTACTGAAGGAAAAATGATGATGTGCTTCCCCTCCTTAACGAAGGAGTAGGTGTTTCTAAATCTATCATGTTCAGTTCTATGGTCAAATTGATACGGTCTCCCCAAAAAAGGTGGCAGACATCCATGGGCGCCACGTTGCAACACGGCTAATCTTACTGCCGATTTCCAATCAAAAACTCTACTAGACGCCTCTAATCAATGTTGATCTTGTTCTCTTTCTTCAACCATATAAGAAAATATGATTGGGATTGTCTCTAAATCATGAGGCTCAATTTCTTCACCATTTTCATAGACAACACGTTCTTGTTGCTCCCTCCATCGATGATGACACCATATACCTTTCCATTCACAATGTAGCTGGTGTAGAATATGTTGTGGCAAAGTCACAGTGGATCCCTTGTATCCTCAATCTGTAGGACTCGTCAAAACATGAGCATCTCGCCTTATCCAGTAGAAGATGTAATATATCATTCTATTAAAGCATATCTATGTAGATTGTCTTGTTTTAACAAATTTACATATTTTGCTTAAATTCAAACATAAAATTGTTGATTTTATTTATTAAGTAGGGTATTTATATACTTAATCATTCATTAGAAAATTTCTTTCATACCTTAGACTTAAAATAAGTTGGAATGTTGGCCATATGAATGGCAGAAACCTAATAATTAAATTGGATAAAGAAGAAGATTATTCTTTCTTTTTCTTAAGAAAGGTTATTGTTTGTAGGAAAAAGAAGAAGATTCTCTGCCTCCTTATTGTACCAAGTGCAAGATGTTTGGATACACTGTTAAATACTACTTTATAGCTCATCTGAGTTAAGACAACCAAAAGGAACGCAAGTCATTGCTGTCAATTATAATCAGATACAGGATGTTGAACCTGGTGCGATCTTGAATGCAGGGGGTCTGGTGGAGAAATTGATGGATGCTAATGAGACTATGGGGTACAATGACAGTGGAAACTCTGGCAAGTTTTCCTAAAGTTGTTAAGGATAATCAAGAGAATGCTGATGAAATTGAGTCCTTGGTAGGAGACAAAGATTGTTGATCAATCAAATCATGAGGGGGTACATCATTCCCTCAAATTGATGTGGTGGATGACAACATGCACCCTACCTTGGTGGCTATGACATTACCATCTAAAAACAAGACTATACCTAGGAAGTATATTCTGACAACTTTGAATTTCAGAACAGTTAAGCATCATGCACCTCTTTATAGTTGGAAGACAGAGGAAAGGATACTTCTTTAGCACACGGTGGTTGCTATGATATTTCTTGCCGCTCATTTAGATTATGTGAAGGATTTGGTGGAACTAACCTTGACCAACCTTACTATGAATGCTTTGCCGAAGAGGAAGAAATATTTTTAGAAAATGATGTAATTAAAAGTGCTACTGATCATGAGGGTTAACGCAAGCTAGAACTACACTTGAAGAAGAATGGACTAACCAAAAATCCAGAAAGGGGAGAATAAAGGGTTCTAGAGAGTTAAACTTCTTAATCCAATTAAAGAGATATTGTTGAACACATGCAATATCAAGCACCAAGTTAGGTCCACTTATTCTCCTTCTAGAGTTATTAGAGGGTATAGTAACTTTTTTCAATGTTGTTTTAAGTTCCTCATTTGGAATATTAGGGGCATAACTAAATCGGATGCCTCTATTAGACTTAAAAACTTAATCAGCGTACACAAGTTACCTTTTTCTGCTACTTTGGAGCCTTTGGTGGTTGGGGACAATAATGATAAATACATGGGAAGGTTAGGTAAGTTCCAAGCCTTCACAAATACTAACAACAAAATTTGGCTACTTTTTATTTTTAAATCATCACTTCTCCATTTCTCAGTGTTGATTCATAAAATTAAACTTCTTCTTCATAGTTATAATCTAAGGCTTGATGGTGTTCATTCTTTTCTTTTTTTCTTCTTGTGGATGGGTTTTTTCTATCTCTAAATTGATTAATGATTAGTTCCATTTGTGCTCACTTAAGCAACCTATAATCCCGATTAGAAATGGGTTGGTGGTTTATTTTTTCTTTTTACATTGAAAATTCTAGCAAATGGTAATAGTTCTTTGATTAGAATAGTTTCAAATGTCTAGCACATTTCCTTTTCCTTGTTTCCTAAATCCATTACTCTCGAATATACTTTTTCAAGGAAGTCCTTGAACCTTCCAGTATTGGGTTTAGTGTAATTCTTGATTGATTGAGATGTTAATAATTTCATTTTAGTAAGATTCTTAGATCAAATTTGAAGCTCAATAATCTGTGTTTTTTTGTCAAATTCAGATTAAGAAAAATTCTATAATACTTGTGACTAGACGAAAATTGTTGGAGTTTTTTTAGTTGAAATATTTGGTATCCAAAATTTTTATGATTTTATACTCTGCGGATTTAGATGCATACCAACGTCTTTTTTGTTTGCATATGTAACACTAAATTTTTAGGAGGTTTACATACATACATTCAGTGCTTTTGTATTTACAATACAAACCACTTTACTCCATAAAATATATGCATTCAAATGGTTTAATACTTATGTATTCAAATGTGTAGATTGTCTTGTTTTAACATATTTACATACTTTGCTTAAATTCAAACATAAGCTTTCTAATTTTATTTATTAAATATTGTATTTATGCTTAACAAATCATTAGAAATTTTATTTCAGTCCTTAGACATAAAGTAATTCGAGATGTTGGCCATATGAATGATAGACGCCCGATGATTAAATTGGAAAAAGAAAAAAGATTATTCTTTCCTTTTCTTGAGTAAGTTTTTGTTTGTTGGAAAAGGAAGAAGATTATCTGCTTCATTATTGTACTAAGTGCAAGATGTTTGAACATACTATTAAATATTGCTTTGTTGCTTATCATGAGTTAAGACAACCAAAAGGAACGCATGTCATCACCGTCAGTTGTAATTAGACACAGGTTGTTGAACCTAGTCTGATCTTGAATGCAAGGGGACTGGTGGAGGAATTGATGGATGCTAATGAGTTTGCAGGTACTATGACAGTGGAAACTCTTGCAAGTGTACCTAAAGTTGTTACGGATAATCAAGAGAATGCTGATGGAATTGAGAGCCCTTGGTCGGGAACAAAGATTGTTTGATCAATCGGAGCATAAGGAGGGTACCTCATTTCCTCATGTTAATGAGGTGGATGACAATATACACCCTACCATGGTGGTTATGGCAGGACCATCTCAGAACAAGACTGTGCCTAAGAAGTATATTCTGACAACTTTGAATTTTAGAACAACTAAGCATCATGCACCTCTCTACATTTATAAGATGAAGGGAAGGATACTTCTTTAGCACTTGGTGGTTGCTCTGATATTTATGGCCCTTCATTTAGATTATGGGAAGGAGTTGGTGGAACTGAACTTGACCAACCTTACTATGAAGACTCTACCGAAGAGGAAGAATCTATTTAGAAACTGATGTAATTGAAAGGGCTACTGATCATGAGCGTTAACACGTGCTAGAACTGCACTTGAATAAGAATGGACTAACCAAAAATCAATAAAGGGGATAAGTAAGTGTTCTAGAGAGCTCAGACTTCTTAATCCAATTATAGAGATATTGTTGAGCACAAGCAATATCAAACACCAAGTTAGGTCCACTGATTCTCCCTCTAGAGTTATTAAAGGGTAAAAAAACATTTTTCAATGATGTTTAAGTTCCTTATTTGGAACATTAGCAGCATAGCTAAATCTGATGCCTCTATTAGACTTAAAAACTTAATCAGAGTACACAAGTTACCTTTTTTTTTGCTACTTTGGACCCTTTGGTGGCTGAGAACAATAATGATAGATAATTGAGACGGTTAGGTAATTTCCAAGCCATGAGAAATACTAACAACAAAATTTGGCTACTTGCAGAAGCTTTGTTAAAAGAGAGATTTACTACGAAATTTAAATTTAAATATTTAATACAAATTATAAAAAAATAGCAAATAATAATAAAAAATGATAAAATCTAATAAGTAATAATATAATAGCCCTATCTCATCAAAATAAAATATAATGATGAAAATAAATATTTTCACTTCAGTAACACATAAAAACACATCAGATTTGACTTGTTGAACTGACAACATCTTATCGGCTAGAGACTTGTCCCGTCATTCGACCGCCTAACACCAACAACTTATGACTCATTTAGGGCAGCTTATAAATGTGGTCAATATTTTAAAAATAACATCATACTCTAATTATCGTTTAATTTGTGTATTTTTCCGGCTTATCCAAAACTTTTTGTTTCTTTGTTTGTTTTGTTTTATTTGGTGAAACAGGCAGCCCCCATGGAAAAAATTAATCCATACGGATGACGTATATAGAAATGCATACGTCATTCGATACCGTTGTATTAAAAAATATTAAATAAATCGACGGACGGACATTCATTTCTGCGTACCCCGGATATACTCCTATGCCCTTTGTGCCGAAAAAATATTACATCAGTACTACACACGTAGACCAATGTGCGTACCCAATGAAATCACGCCACGATACCAGTAACACGAGGAATATTCCCTCATGTAACACATGAATAACACATGAATAACACACAATAACACATGAATAACATGGGGGAGAATATTATCTCGTGTTACTGCGCCGTTTTTTCTCTATCGGGAATATTCCCCATGTAAAAATATTCTTAATTTTATAATAACACAATAATACATTAATAATACATTAATAACACAATAACACTTAACACATAGATAACAATAACGAATAAGACGGAGAATATTCACAGCCGTTTGTGCCCTCGTTCGCATCTCCCTCCCCTGCTTCGCATCTCCTGTGGCCTGGCCGCTCCTCCCTCTTCCTCGGCAATCTCTCTTGGAAGGTAACAACTTCGACATTTCCTTCTTCTTCTTCTTCGGGTCTGTTGTGTTCGGATCTTATTTTTATTTTTTTGCTTTTGAACTGCAAATCGCAGTTTTCTTTTTCGCCAAAGAGAACAGTTCTTCATCATCGCAACCACCTCCATGGATATAGCAGAATCTTGCCGAATAAAATACTGGCTATGAATTTCCATTCGATTTCAACCGAATGACCTAATTCTTTAATTTTCTGATTTCTATCTTGGGTCGTCCCTCTTCCTCCAAGCACCAGAAGAGTTCTCCTCTCTTCCTCCTTCATCGATTCGCAAATATTTTCATCCGTTTTGCACGATCTTTTACTTCCATCTGATCAAACCGCAAGGATCTCTTTCTTCTTCCTTTGATCAAATCGCAAGAAACTTCAACAGGTAATTTCAAACTTGTCTTCCATTCGCATGTAATGTTTCTTGTTTTTTGATATTTTCTAATGAGTGGAGTATATGCTATAAGTAAAAACCAAATCCTATTTCCTATGACTCCTTTATTTTTTAAATCATCACTCTTCTCCATCTCTCAGTGTTGTTTCGTGAAATCCAACCAACTTCTTCTTCATAGTTTTAATCTAGGGCTTGATGGTGTTCATTCTTTTCTTTTCTGTCTTCTCGTGGGTGTGTTTGTCTATCTTCTGAATTGATTAATGATTAGCTCCATTTATGCTCACTTGAGCAACCAATAACCACGATTAGAAATGGGTAGATTGTTTATTTTTTATCTATACATATAATTCTAGCAAATGGCAATACCATTTAATGTTCTTTGATTAGAACAGTTTCAAATGTCTAGCACATTTTCTTTTTCTTGTTTTTTAAAATCCATTGCTCTCAAAGATACTTTTGCAAGGATATCCTTGAACCTTTCAGTATTGGGTTTGCTGAATTTCTTGTATAATTCTTGATTGATTAAGATGCTAATAAGTAGTATGGTTTTTAGATCAAATTTGAAGCTCAATGATCCGTGTCCTTTCTCGAATTGAGATTAAGAAAGTTTATTCATACTTGTGAAGAGACAATTTGTTGGAGTTTTTTTAGTTGAACTGTTCGCTATCCAAAATTTTTATGATTTTATGCTTGGAGGTTTTAGATGCATACCAACGTTTCTTATGTGTTTACATATGTAACACTAATTTTTTAGGAGGTTTACATACATACCATTCAGTGCTTTCTTATTTGCATACATACCACTTTATTCCATAAAATATATGCAATCAAATGGTTTGATACATATTTACTTTATTCAAATGTGTAATTCGTCATTCTATTAAACAATATCTGTGTAGATTGTCTTGTTTTAACATATTTACTTTGCTTAAATTCAAACATAAGCTTGCTGATTTTATTTATTAACTAGTGTATTGATATACTTAACACTTAATTTTAGTATAAACTTACAGATTTAATAGAATTCAATGTCTTACCTTTATAGAACTTAGATTTTGAATGAAATTTAAATTATTTTGTTTGTCATAATCTTATTCTTATTGATAACTACCTACCATGTAATATATTTTTAAGTTTTAAAATGTCTTTTAATTCTTTACCATTTCATTTAGGGGTTGGCTTTTTGCCACCAAATACGGCCCGATGTATTTTGGCTGATGATGAAATTTATATTTGCAGTGGAGAAAGGTAGTTTTAAATAACAACGACGTGCTTGTAACCACTAGTTATGCTGATATAGGAGTTTGTCTTCCATATAGATTTGAGCTGCACCTTTGGATGTGAAATTTATATAATAATTATGTTAAATTGATTCTAAATGTTTTCATACCTCCATTTTCTTTATTTCACTGAATTATTTAGGTGGTTGTCTGATACTGAAGAGAAAGAATGGCTGCGCACAGTATTGCTCATGCTACTCTTAAGGGCCCCAGTGTTGTCAAGGAGATATGCATTGGGATCACTCTAGGCCTTTTTGCAGGTGGGCTGTGGAAGATGCATCACTGGAATGAGCAGCGAAAAACTAGAGCCTTTTATGACATGCTCGACAAGGGTGAGATCAGCGTCGTCGTTCCAGAAGAATAAAATGCATTGTCATATTACTTATTCACAGCTTATTTGATTCTGGTCAGAAAATGACTAAAAATATTGTGTGTTTGTTCAAGTAAAAGTTAAGTTTTGAGTTATATAATATGAAATAAATTTCAACTTCTAATACTGTGTTTATGTATTTAATATGTACTGTGTTTTGCATGTAGCAGTTTCTACAATTTGTGCAAATGCTTTCATAAATTCATGTTTATGTCTGTTCTGACGTGATGCGGGAATAAATTTGTTATAAATTTTTGTTTTTAGAAGCCTGGTTAAGACATGCCATTTTTTCAAGTTAAGTTATGTTAATTATGAGCATTGTGAAGAGCTTAGGCTATAAATTTAGGGTTTGCATTCTTGAACCCATTTTTGAAAGTGAAATACTGATAGCAGTAGCAAAACAAGTTGACCCTTAGTGCCTTGGCATGCATATCAAGGGGAAGGATCAACCAGACTTTTTGGTTCAGTTGGCAGCAAAATAAGTCAATCGTGTGCTCCTGTTTCTTTTGGCTTTTCATGCAGTTTGGTTCCTAATTATTAGGTTGCTTTAGGGTATTTTTATAATTTTTCTATATTAGATTGAGCTGCATTGAAGCATACAGTATATTTGGAAGTTGCTTTGTGGAGAATGTGGAAGGATTAAAATAAGGGAATTCTAAGGTTTACTTTCACAACCATGGCCTACTCGAAGTGCATCTGATGGGTTTATACATTAGTTTTTTAGTTGATGCATTATCGCACTTGTAATAAATTTTCATTATTCTTTATTTCACCAGTCTTTCATAATCTTTTCAATTTTTATGAATTAGCAAGAAATTATCATATCTTAGCACAATTTAAACTCGGTTGGAAAAAAACTGAAGTTTGCATGCTGCCCTCTGCCATGGTTATGGAGTTTCATGATTTATATTATTATTATTATTTTGTAAAATTTAATGTCTTGGGGCGTTTTTATGCATTTCTCTTATGTAATAGGCTCNACAAGAAATTATCATATCTTAGCACAATTTAAACTCGGTTGGAAAAAAACTGAAGTTTCCATGCTGCCCCCTGCCATGTTTATGGAGTTTCATGATTTATATTATTATATTATTTTGTAAAATTTAATGTCTTGGGGCTTTTTTATGCATTTCTCTTATGTAATAGCCTTTTTTTTTTTTTTTTTCAAATTTATGTATGCTCAAGGTCATGTTGTGATTTTTAAAAATAACAAGGATATATTAATACTTGCTAAAGCCTAAATTGTCCTTTGATATATCTGATATGTTCGTAATTTTGGGATTATTATGCCCGGTTAAGGTTAATTGCTAAAGTGGCATTGGTTCCTTAGTCATATGCTTTGATTTATACATATGACTTTTGTCTAATTAGTTTGATGTTGGCATGTAGCTTGCTTTGCTGCGTATTGTAATTATTTTAAACAATTTCAACTGGAGACACGCTATGTTTGTCTTGAGAATCTTTTGGTGATGCTATCTACAGTGCATTGTGGTTTCTTACTTTTGTGCTGTGTTATCATTAAATGAATGGTTGTTTTGGTGAAATTGTTGTTCGATTTGTTTTTCATATAATTTCTATAAATTAATTTATTTGGTAACTGTGAAATAAAGTGAATTGGTTAAATGACAAAAAATGACCTAATCTGTTTTTAATAAATAACTTCAATTGTTTATCTTAAAAATGTTTAAGGAAACTAAAGATTAATGATTATGTATTCATGAATAAAATAAATAGGTAGATCAGTAATAAGTTTATAGAATGATTTATGCAGTAATATGAAGGAATTATTTGTAAATGACATTTGTCCTTCAGAAGCATATAGATAGGGGCACTTCTCTTAATATAAAATTATTTTTATAAAACTTGCTTGCTTAGCCTTTTCTTTTTTAATTCAGTTTTCTTACAACCATACTTTTTCCGCATAACATATGATTTANAAATTTTGATTTTATAAAATTATTTTTATAAAACTTGCTTGCTTAGCATTTTCTTTTTTAATTCAGTTTTCTTACAACCATACTTTTTCCGCATAACATATGATTTAATTTTTGTCGAACACTTGAAAATTGATCGAGGATTAATTTGTTTTAGTATCATCACCTAGTTGACACTTTGCCAACATATTGAAACCGCCTGCATGTCGTTGCCTTGTGGCTAATGATGATTCAAGTAATTTGACATTGCTAACATGATGAGTTTAGTTTTGTATTGATGGTGTCTTATTTGTGTGCCCGGGTTGAGTAGAGCTCAAATCAATTTAACATATCAAATCAATTTCTTGATTTTTTCCAACTGTCTGTTGGTTTAAAAAGTTGATAAGTTTTGATGGATTCAAATAATTGTATGTTGTGTCTAAAGCGGTGCTTGGATTTCATGTGGGAAGCAATACTTAACCACATATCATTGTTGACCTCTTAACTGGTTAGGGATTTGTATCTTCGTCGAATTGAGCAATCTTTGGCTATATGNAACATATCAAATCAATTTCTTGATTTTTTCCAACTGTTTGTTGGTTTAAGAAGTTGATAAGTTTTGATGGATTCAAATAATTGTATGGTTGTGTCTAAAGCGGTGCTTGGATTTCATGTGGGAAGCAAGATTTAACCGCATATCATTGTTGACCTCTTAACTGGTTAGGGATTTGTATCTTCGTCGAATTGAGCAATCTTTGGCTATATGCAATCAATTTATGCAGTTCCATGTCGTGGGGCTATTATATGATGACTTATGGAAAGGCTTGCTATGTAACAATAGAGGTTATAGGGGGTTTGAGATACTTCAATAAATAATAGTGTTCAGTTATCGAGACAACAGAGCTCATCTCAGCTCTATTTATTGTTATACTATCAGATTTTTTTCTGGTATCTAATGGTGTCACCCCCCCAGATGGCCTTCATGAGTGCATGAGAAAAATTTTTAGGAGATCTTAATAATCTTATATAGCAACGTAGGATTCATGGATAAAGTTTTAATGCTGTTGTCACCAGCGATGCTATCAGAGTTCAGGTGTTGGCAGAGTGCATGTTGGATGAGAGTTGATGTTGAATCTTCCCAAGTAGGTAAAAACGCCATTCTGTGTTTCTTATTATTTATCATTACTGCTTCTGAAGGAGCTGATGATCCGTGGCATCTTGAAATCTTATACTAGTGTGTGTTGTCTTGGGTTGGCCTGGGACAATCCTTGAACCCCCTATTTTATATCTATTTATAAATTAACTCGATTGAGTTTATGTTCTTTGAGAAAACATGAAAGATTGCACAAAATTTATGGGATAGTGGAGAAATTTAATTTATATAGATCGACTTGAAGCCAGCCGATTAGATTCTACATACACCCTTAGGCATTTGATAGCAATTGCCTCATGCTGCGTTTCATAACTTCATGATTTTGGATCATCTTTTGAATATGTTTGATGTTGTAATCTGAGGGACCTCTTTATATATGATTTTTTTCATTATATATTAAATGTGTTATGCTCTTCAATATTACAAGCTCAACTAGTCTGTAAAAAATCATCCCATTAGGAGCCCATAAATGCTACATTGATTTTTTTTTTTTTTCAATTAAGATTTTTCTTATAGGACTGCCTCAATTATTACTGGGTTAAAAGAACTTCCTTANGTGGGATAGTGGAGAAATTTAATCTCTAAGATCGACTTGAAGCCAGCCGATTAGATTCTGCATACACCCTTAGGCATTTGATAGCAATTGCCTCATGCTGCGGTTCATAACTTCATGATTTTGGATCATCTTTTGTATATGTTTGATGATGTAATCTGAGGGACCTCTTTATATATGATTTTTTTCATTATATATTAAATGTGTTATGCTCTTCAATATTACAAGCTCAACTAGTCTGTAAAAAATCATTCCATTAGGTGCCCATAAATGCTACATTGATTTTTTTTTTTTCAATTAAGATTTTTCTTATAGGACTGCCTCAATTATTACTGGGTTAAAAGAACTTCCTTATGAATCATAATTTATTGAATATTTCTGTCAACTAGAGGGTATAAATGTAATTTTTCTTGAAAATTTCTGTCTACCAGAGGACATACATGTTATTTTTCTGTTAACAGGTGCTTTCATAAAAAAATTAATAGCTGCTCAGAATGTTTATTTATAGTAGTGGTCTTTGTATGTAGGTGTTTGAATGAGCCAAATCTAAGTGAGCTCAATGCTCGTTGGCANGCATACATGTTATTTTTCTGTTAACAGGTGCTTTCATAAAAAAATTAAAAGCTGCTCAGAATGTTAATTTATAGTAGTGGTCTTTGTATGTAGGTGTTTGAATGAGCCAAATCTAAGTGAGCTCAATGCTCGTTGGCATTCAGTTCTTTTGAATTTATTTATTTATTTAGTTATTGTCAAAATAAGTTTGTGTTTGAAATTGTGCACGAATGGTATGTTTGTGTTTAACTTGATTCAAATTTGTTTGTTTATTTTAGGAATTTAGTTCAAATGATTTAAAAATATGTATTTTTAAAAATAACATAAAAGTTTAATATACAAAGCTATAATAAATATTGATTATTTAATTATTTTAAACCAAAAGAATTCGAACACAATTGAANCTGCATGAATGGTATGTTTGTGTTTAACTTGATTCAAATTTGTTTGTTTGTTTTAGGAATTTAGTTCAAATGATTTAAAAATATATATTTTTAAAAATAACATAAAAGATTAATATACAAAGCTATAATAAATATTGATTATTTAATTATTGTAAACCAAAAGAATTCGAACACAATTGAATAAAGGTTTGCTTAATGAACGAATTGAACACATGCTACTTAACAAGATGAGCGAACACGTGCTAAATAGGCATCATGAATAATGAAGTTTTTTCTCAGCCTTATCTAGCTTCCTCTTGCAAATTAAAAAGGGCCTTTATTTTCGGGTCGCTTGATATTTTAAATGGGCCCAAAAAGGTCTTGAAAAGAAAACTTGTAGCTAAACTATTTTATGATTGAAAAACTCTTCTATGTAAAAGGAGAGGGAAACTATTTTGTTTTAGGTGTTGGCTGATTACCACCAAATATGACCTGACATATTTTGGCTTATAATAAAATTTAGATTTGCAATATGGAACAGTAGTTTAAATAACGACCATCTTTTGGTCCTTGCCACGTGCTTCGGCGTGCAAGCATCTCAGAACCTATGCGTGTACCTTATTTTCGATACATACTCGATCCTAAAGACTCTGGGCAAAATACATAGAGAATTCCAAAAAAAACTCGACCTCCAGAAGAGTTAGCACTGGTTATGTTCATGCAACACCGAATGAGTCATGCTTGGCACGATGTGAGCGTTAGCATCACCTATAGAAAGCATTATTTTTTAAATCATTATTTGCTGACTCCTGCAAGAAAACCTCCCCTAATATACTGGTGTGTAGTAAACACACAAAGTAACAAGCAAAGATGCCTAGTTAGGGCCTAAAACAATAGAGAATATAACCGGTGCATCAAAAAGACTATCTAAGCATCCTAGTTCTAGTCTAGACCACCGTCCACTACATAGTGTCCTAGTCACACCATCTAAGTGCATGTGCAGTGCAAGGTAAAATCTATTATATGACTTTGATGGGGTTGTCGACACCGACTCCATCCTAAAGTTTCAATGAATCTAATGAATGTCACTCAAGGAAAGTCTTAAAAGAGTTGGCCTCACAGATGACCTAGCTTTGCTAGTTGCATAGTTTTAAAATAGCGTGAATATCATAACTAGAAAATGTATAATATTTTTTTTTATTTTTAAAATTAAGATCATTAAATGTAGGTCCGTAACATGCTAGGTGACATATACTAAAGCCCTTAGAACGTTAGCATAGTCATATGTATGTTGGTCTAAATGAATTAACTCACATTGCTCATCGAGATTTACTGGGCAAGCAATGCTTATTAACACATCGTGACCAACAGTGGCTCACTCACCTAATGAGTCTAATTTGTTATCAAGACACGAAGACAAAGCACATGCAATCATGTAGCAAGGATTCAACACATCATGGCAGTTCAATTAGTGTACAAACGACCACGATGGACACCGAAAGGCGATTTTAAACATCACGCAAAATGCAAATGACAAACTTGTGACAAATCCAAAGTGACATTCAAGTGTGCACACATTGTGCGCTCAACGGGTTCAGTGGCTTAAAAGCGTGACCCGAGTTGAGCACACAAAATCAAATGCTTACGACATTCAAGTGAGATGCCATAAGAAGTGAGGCGATGTGTTCTCTATTTAGGAGAATTCCTCACAGGCGGTCTAGCCTTGCTAGCCACCATAATGAGGCCGCATAATCTCTACTTAGGAGAATTGTGCACCAGTGCTAGCCACCACTCACCAAAGATATGCAAAGATCGAGCTACAAACATATGGTGGCATACGTGTGTGGTGATACCGTAAGTGCCGTTGCTCGAGGAGACACCACGTGCAAGCAAATGACAAAGGGTAAAATTTGACTTTTCATGCAATAGTATTTAACATGTCACATATCATATGGAAGATAGATTTTTATTGTGCACACAAGTATAAATTCAAGCAATTGACATGACATACAAGAGATGCAAATGCAGGTGCAAGAAATGCAACATGCAATTAAATAGAGGATCAAACCTTGGTGACTGATCGAACAAAAGTGTTTGATTAATTGGACCTTGGTGGATGAGTGAACCAAATTGATCGATTTCATTTATCGAGCCTTGGCGGCCAATCGAACCAATGTGTTTGGCTGTTCAGAGCTTGGTGGTTGTTGATTAGGACTTTGGTGGTCGATTGATCCAAAATGATTGGTTTTGTTGATCAGGTTTTTGTGACCGATCAAATCAAAGTGATTGGTTTTGTTGATCGGGCCTTAGTGGTCGATTAAACCAAAGTGTTTGGATTTACCAAATTGATTGGTTTTGTTGATCGGTCCTTGGTGGTCGATCGAACCAAATTGATTGGTTTTGTTGGTCGGGCCTTGGTGATCGATCAAACCAAAATGTTTGGTTGCTCGAATCCTAGTGACTGATCAAACTCATTTGATTAGTCGATCGACACTTGGTGGCTAATTTAACTGAAGTGTTTGACCTTAGTGGCTAATCAAATCCCCATTTGATCGATTGATTGAGCCTTGGTGGCCGATCAAATTGAATCAATCATACAATTGATGTGACATGTGCAGAGTGCTACATGTGAAGTGTCATGCAGGACATGCAAGCAATGAGATTGAATGCATTTGATATACGCCTAGTATTCTCACATTGGATCCTAAGCTTTGATTTATGCATGTGTATGCTCACCTCATTTTTTGTGAGGATCTAGCCTTAGGATTTCCTGTTCGACCCTCCTAGAGGATTAGACTGAGACCCACAATATTTAGAAATTCGAGTCATTTCTGCACTCCTTGTAGTTCCATATGGATGATTTTAAATCCTCAATATTTGATTGATGTCGATTAAAGCCGACGTAGTGAAGCTCAAGTTGAGTTCCCATATGGATTTGAAAGACATAAGGAGACCTCACGACGTACGACGGTTGACTCGCTTCTTCAACCGATCTGCTTGACTTTGGTTATCCCTTAAGCGATGATCGGTCTACATTTTGCTCGTTAAACGGCTCCGATCGAACCAAAATAACTTCATTTGACGTGTTGCACAAATTCGAGTTAAATCGGTGCGATTGTCGACAAATTTGTCCGGATGATCCGGGATGACATAACGGATCACGAAAATGCGTCTGAGACATCGATTTTACCTGGAAAGTACATCCATATTGATAGGGTTCCAGACATGATCGAATTGTGCGCAAATTGATGAATTTAAATAAATTAATAATATTAAAATTAAGAAAAAAGGAGAATTTCTTAAAAAAAGTAGACTCATACCTCTTTTACCAGAAGCCCCACCCAATCTCCCACGCTTCTCCTTCAACCGAATCCGGGCACCTTCCTTCCTCTAGTGCTCTAATCGGCTGCTGTTCACCGCAGTGTTCCCGTCACCGCCGGTCTTCACTGCTGATCACCCCCCAGATAACTAATTTTCCCGCCCGAGTGCATCCGGACTCCTTCCTCCCTCTAAAACCTTATTCATTTTCTTCCTCAACGCATTTTCTCCTCACCGCCGGTGACTTCTAAAGCTAGCCAAACCACCTTCTCCGGCTATAAATACCCCTCTCGCGATGCCCTAAGGGACCAGACCTTGACACTCGATCAAACACACTCAACTCTGGGTTTTGCTCTTCGATTCAATTTTGTTTTGTTCTCTTCTTCGATCATTTGAAGTAAGGAATCTCTTTCATTTAATATTCTGCTTTTATTATCAAGAATTATGGATGAACTCCTGGTTTGCTATCTGATGGATTTACAAGATTATTTGCTCTCGTGCTTTTAGTAAATTCTATATATAGTTTAATTCATCCGATTCTTCATAAGCCAAGCATTTCTCCGTGAAGCAATTGAGGTTCCTTTGAATTGCAATTCTCATTTCTTGTATGATTTAGTTTGATAAATATGTGCATATTTCTGATTTGGTGATTGTCATAAACCCAAAGAGATTTGGGTGCAATCATATGCCATGCTTTGGTTCAATTTTTTTCCAAGGATAAATGGTTTGATATCTTCTTTTCTTTCTGAAATATAAAGAATAACTGAATAATTGGTGAAAGAAGGGAAGGAGATCAATAACTTGCAGTTCTTTGTTCATCTTCATGTACTGAATCTTCTTGGAGATAAAGATTGTCTTAACACTTTGAGAAATTTATACACATGCTAGTCATTACTGCTATGATTACATATATAACACCTAAATTACCAATCTGTATCTTCAGATTTTCTTAATTTGTATTTTCAATGTACAACTGCATTTTTTTTTTTATATAGTTATGTCAAAAAAAATGTGAACCCACTGCTAGAGCTTTTCATGCTTACCTTAATGCAAGATATTTACTTACCTGCCACCTAATTCATATGTATTTACATACAAACTTTATATGTTACATTAGAGGTGCCACATGCTCAGCTTCAGAAAGTGAAATATGCCTATTTTTATACATAGGTAGGGTTTTATGTAAAGTACAAAAAGAATAAATTTATGTGTGGAATATGTAAATATATAGGAATTAAGTGGTGTGTATGTAAATCTGCCCTTATTTGGTTTACTTTGAGTTGTGGGTTTTAATGTTTTGATGTGTTCTTCACATGAAAACATAACAGAGATTTAATTTGGGGTAAAGAGAACTACTTCATAACTACACTTTGTGTTTAACCTATACATTATCTAATTTTGGAAAAATTTTAATGGTTTGATGTCCAAAGTTTATTACTTACATATATAACACTTAAACAACGATGTATAAATGCTTTTATGTGCATGATAGTGGTAGCTAGGCTCCATGTGAAGGTGCCGCCGGTTAAATGTGTGTTATCTCCTTCTTGAAAAGTTTGGAAATTTATCTTATTTTAAGGTATTGGGAACAAAGTGTCTAAATTATTGGATATGCGTATGGAATATCAAAGTAGCTTATAAGTTGGAAATACTGGGTTAAAGGTGATGATGTATAATAATACATTGATGCTTATATAGCTGAAACATTTAAACCAATATTCGATAGTAAGTTGCCCTTTTCAATCTTGTAGGTTGCTGGTGGCTTTAACCTCAACTTAGAAAGACTTGTGAACTACTTCTTTATAATATCAGTCATTGAAATTTTGGAAAAATTACAAAATTACAAAAACATCACACATATGAACATTACATATATACGACACATGTGGCTGAGGATTCTTGCCTGTTCATTTGTCAATCAGTTGTTAGGGATTGGTAGTTGCCCAACCTTAAGAGGTGTTTTGCTGGCGGCTACCGTTCATTATTGGTATATAGACTTCGATGCCTCGGTTGCTTGTGGGATTATAACGAATAAAAAGTCTGTAATTGAGCCTATCTCCAATTTAAAATTTTTATACCCCTTTTGATTTTCCATATACATATCACTTAATCTTTTCTTANGATGGAGAAGGATATCAGAAGGATAAACACCACATCGAGAATGAGATGCGATCGAAGCACCACTCAAAACCCTTGCTATAAGGGAAAAGAGAGACGCTGACGGTTGTCCCAAAATAAACACAGCAAAAACTGAAAAACCTAAAAACAACAAAAGCAAAATATATATGTCATAGATAACTAGGCGTGGCTCCACACCCTTGGACGACAATTCCTTAACTTGGAGGGTCGGTCGGCTCCTCAGAAACCTAGACCGATTTGGTCCAGGTGCACCCCAAGCGCCCTAAGAAGATGCTCGCATCAGTGTCTATGTGTGTGTGTGTGTGTGTGTGTGTATTATTAGAAATTATTAGTATTAATTTATTTCCTTTTCCTATATTTCTTATTTTATATATTTCCTTCATGTTTTATATATTTCTTACATATATGTCTTTCCTATTTTATATATTTCCTTTGTTCGGAGTCATGTAATGTGTACTTATACCTCCCATTTCATTTCAATAAGATTATTCCCAAATTCTAAATGGTACCAGAGGTATGGATCTAGCCCTAGTTGTCGTTGGGACATCACCATAGTTGTCGGAACTTTCTGCAGGCCTCCTCCTACAGTTTTTTTCAGTCGCCGACACCCTTCTTCCTACAGGCTCTCCCGTTGATCGATCCCTTCCCTTCCCTGCAAGGTTCAACCGTTGGCTTCCCTGTTGGCTCTCCCATCGTTGTTTCCCTCTAAGCCTTTGTCGTTGAACCCTCCAGTATGAGTTTCTAGCCACTGAGCCCTCCCACTAGCCGGCTAACTCTCCTGTCAGCAGGGCCTACCTTCTAGTCAGCTTGTCCTTGTTATCCTTCGAAAACCACCACCAGCAGGGCCTACCTACCCGCGGGTTTTCCAACCACCTGTAGGGCCTTCTTTCACCAGTCTTCCCAGCCGAATTTCCTGCCTCTGGTTTCCTTCTATGTCTCAGCATCCAAACCTCGCCATTAGCACAATTGGAATCATGGTAGACTCCTCCACTACCTAGCTTCCTTCCGATGATATACTTGAGTCCACCAAGGACTGACACCAACCATAATGCCTCCGCAAACCGGAGATCTAAAAATCACATGAACTTCCTGATCACCGCCCATAAACTCAACGACTCTAATTTTTCTCATAATCTCAAGTTGTCATTGTTTATCAAAGGTCAAAGTAAATTTGGTAATCTCACATGTATGATTCATAAACCCCCAAAGACTGACCTGACGTGTGCAGCGTGGGAAGTGGAGAATTAATCAGCCATGGTAATGTCATGGTTGCTTAACATGAGATCTCAATTGGTCATTCGTACCTATTTCTTTCGTCTGTTAATGCCGCAATTCTGGCCAACTCTATTAGATTATTAAGATTCGCAATGCGAAACAGGGATCAAGAACGATGACACAGTACTACAATGACTTGGTTTTCTTATTGACGGAATGTAATCTCTAATAGACTACACTTGGGACTCTCCTGCAGATCTTTCTCTCTTCCAAAAAAATTATGGAAAATGATCATGTGTTTCAATTCCCGGCTGGCCTAAACAAGGATCTCAATGAAGTCCGAGGATGTATTCTTGATCGCGATCTCCTTCCTTCAACTCGGGCAACATTCACCGAGATTCGCAACGAAGAAAGCCTGAGACTTGTCATGCTCGGCACCTCCACTACTTAAGCCAAACCTTCAGCCTTGTTCTTCAATAGTACTCAACACTCTGCCACGCCCAAAAACATGTAATTTTTGTCACAAACCCTACCATACTCATGACAAGTGTTGGAAGTTCTACAGGAAACCAACAAATAAATCTTCGGCCAAATCATCCTCTGTTAAAGAACTTTACAACCTCAGAATCCATGACCGTGCATCCGACCCCCACTCAGACCATCCCTGAATTACTAGACTCCATCAACGTTAGATGAAACATTTAATTAAGCTGCTTGGATCTACTCAGTTCTACTCTAGCCCGTTGACTTCCCATGTTCATCAAGTGAACATTTTTATGGCACTCACTGCTTTTATTTCTTCTAGTCTGTGAATTATTGATTCAGGTGTCACGGACCACATTATCGAGTGTTCACAATTCTTTTCTATATATTCTCTATACTCTGGGAGTGATACTATTAAAATTGTCAACGACGCTTGTAGTTCCATTGCGGGCAAAAGGTCTATTGTTTTAACAGTTGAGCTGACTTTGGGATCCATGTTACATGTTCTTTTACTGAAGTGCAACCTCTTCTCAGTCAATAATTTGATATTTGATATTGATTGTGTTGTTCATTTTTCTCCTGATGTTTGTCTTTCAGAATCTTCGTCCGGGGAGAATGATTGAAACTGTTAAGTGGTTAGTCAAGTAGCACTTCTTCCAATAAAAATGTATATTAATGGTGCGAACACTCAATCTCATAATTGTAATTTTTTCCAATCCATTGAATGTCTAATTATGTTATTACACTGTTGTTTAGGTCATCCCATTTTTCATTATTTAAAAGAATTGTACCATTTGATGTTTACTAATAAGAATTTATCCAGTTCTAAATGTGAGGTTTTTCATTTAAATAAACTACAACGTGTACCATATCGACCACACCCTTACACTCTTTTTGCTCCTTTCCACTGATTCATAGTGATTTATGGAGACCCTCTCAAACTTCAAGCTACGACAATAAATGGTGGTTTCTTACCTTGATTGATGATCACACTCGAATGACTTGGGTTTATATATTAAATGAAAATTTTGAAGTAGCAGTCATTTTCAAAAATTTCCACTCCTTCATTTTAACCCAATTCAAATCCTCTATTCAAGTCCTTCGGACTGACAATAACCATAATTTTTTTAACTCTAGATTAGGAGAATTATTGATAAATAACGGAATCCTCCATCATAGCTTTTGTACAGATACTCCTCAACAAAATAAAGTAGTTGAAAAGAAAAAACGACACATTGAAGTTGCTCGTTTTATTATATTTTAATCTAATATTTCAAAAAAAAATTGAAATGACATCGTTTTTAACGCCACATATCTCATCAATAGACGTCGTTTTTAACGTAGCTCTGTCCTTTCATGCATTAATCTTTCCCAGCGCAAATATGTGACAGATTTACTGACAGATACAAAGCTACTTCTTTGTAAACCGTTAGTTGTTCCAATAGATCCCAACGTGAAGTTGGCAGATGTTCCCAATACAGTTCCGATGAACAAGACACACAACCAACATCTAGTGGGAAAACTCATTTACCTAGCCCATACGCGCCCAGACATTTGCAACGCTGATGGTATTGTCAGTCAGTTTATGCATGATCCCTATGAGCACCATCTCACCCATGTACATCAGATCCTCCGCCACTTGAAAGGCACATAGGGCTCAAGTTTGTTGTTTTCACGTCACACCTCTCGTTCTGTTACAGTTTATACGGACACCGATTGGGTCGGGTCCTTTTATGATCGTCGATCTACCTCGAATTATTGCTCCTTCGTGTGAGGAAACCTTATCACATGGAAAAGTAAAAAAAACAATTTGTGGTTGCCCATATCAGTGTTAAAGCAGAGTTTCGGTATGTCCCTACGAGTATGCGAAGTCCTCTGGTTGCGCATCATGACCATTATGTCGGTCTCCATTCCTCTGTAGTTATTTTGTGACAATAAAGCCACCATCAACATTGCCCATAATCCGATTCAAAATGATTGCACAAAATATGTGGAGATTGGCCATCATTTTATCAAGAAGCTTGATTCAGGGATAATTTGTGTTCCATTTGTCATTTCCACTGGCTAACTAGCAGATATTCTCACGAAGAATTTTCCTTGATTGTTGTTTGACGAATTCAAATCCAAGTTGAACATAACTGAGATCTATGCTTCAAGTTGATGGGGAGTTTTAGAAGTTATTAGCATTGATTTATTTATTTTCCCAATATTTCTTGTTATATATATTTCCATCCTTTCTTTTGTATTTCATTCATATTTTATATCTTTCTTTTGTTATGAGTTATGCAATATGTTCTTATACCTCCCCTTTTATATCAATATGATCATCAGGCTTTATTACCAAATTATATATATATATATATATATATATATATATATATATATATATATATATATATATATATATATATATATATATATATATATATATA
>JXCR01060211.1:292266-328208 GCA_002079205.1 Phalaenopsis hybrid cultivar
CCAATCATTGTAAGCACCGAAAATCTTCTTCTTTTCTTCTTCAATCGTTGCCTTGCCAGATTTCGATTCTTTCCCGCTCTCCCCTACCGCCTTCCTGATTTGTCTAAACCACCGCCTCAACGCTCTATAAGAGCGTGCCAAGGGCATCACCTCCTTCTGCTCTCCCTCCTCTCTCTCTCTCAATTTCACCCAAAACCATCAGCCTTGTGGTCGAACCCACGTGATACAGTCGTGGTTAGAGCTAGTTGAGAAGGCATCGATGGGGTCGTAGGCGTGCAGCTACCACCAAAACTTCTTCCTCCTTTCATCTGGTCCTACCGAAAACCATTGAAAAAGGTAACTCTCGTCTTTCTCCCTTCTTCCCACCATTCTTAAGCGCACTTCAGCTTCTCTAAATCCTGCAAGACCATCTTCCAACGAGGTTTGCTATATACTGGAATTAAGGCTAACTTAAAGAGAAACAGAAAAAAGCTGTAGGATTTGAAGATGTCACTTTTACTATTTATTAAGTGTTACGCAAGTAAATGCCCCTAAATTTTTAGAAATTAGAATCCTCACAATCAAAATAAGAAAATAAAATAAAACATTATTTTAATTATGTTAGTTAAAGTCAAAAGTAATTAGGTTCATAAATTCTTACTATTAAAAATATTATAATATTAATTTAATGACAATAATAATGATAATAATAAATGATGATTATGTTGCAATAAATTTAGTGAATGAATAAGTTTAACTGCATAATTATTTATATTGTATTTTTCTAAATGATGTAGGATCGCTAGTTGGATTGGCGAATTTGTAAAAGTATGGTGTTTGCCACATCGAAGTAAGAAACTATTTTTTATTAGAGGATAAACATACACTTCCAAGTTAGGAGCGTTAATCCTTGTCATTTGTAATAGATCCATAGTTATTTTATAGGATTTTCAGATATATCATTGCTACTTCAATTATAATTTTGTACTTGTCAAGGGCCTCAATTATTGTTCATGATGATATCGCTAATTGTCTTAATTTATTGCTGTAAAATTTTCTGTATAGTTAAGTTAATTCTACAATTATGATATTTTTTTTCCTAGGCCTGTATGAATTTACATCTGTCATATCACAAACCTACATGAAATAGCATATTTCTTATATATTATACATGTGAAAATTTTGGTATGTTTGTGTGCGATAACATGTAAGTTTGTGGAACCCTTTTTGATATTGGCTGACGATCCCACAGGATGACGACTCTACGGAAATGTAAAGTTCAATCATTTTTAGAACCTTTTTATGAAAATTAGACCAAACAGAAAACTATGTAAGACAAATGCAATCCTCGAACTTCTCTTGAATATGATATGTAGTAGAAAATAATTGTTCAGTTTAACAATGATCACATTGAAGCCAAAACTGAATAGGTTTAATGATGCAACCAATCAGTAAGGATATACTCATTAATGAAAAAAATTGATAAACTAAGCAAGCAGTGAAAGTCAAACTTTTTTAAACTTAATGATGCACATTCTTGGAAAAAAAATTAGAAAATGGGAGATCTCCTAGCCCTTAATTCGCAGTAAACAAACAACTCCGTAAATTAATGTAATAAAAAAAAACATTACATTCACGATTTTCACGAGAAAGTTGCATGAGTTACAAAAGGAAGCATTTCAAGAAGAGTCTCCTTATCCTGCTAGTTTATCTGTAGCGTATGTGAAGTAATGACCAATTGCAAGAATATTATAAATCTAAGAAATTGACAGCTAAGGTTACATGGTCCATGAGATAATAATTTTTCACCCTCGCCCGTAGTTTTATACCTTATACAAATGTGGAGTTCACCTTGGAAAGAGGTTTAAACATTCTACATAAAAAAAAAATTGACTAAAATTAATGTGAGCTTTAACAACATAGTTACAATGTTTGATATTTCAAGGAAATGTGCAATACAGTGACCAAAAAACCTACTTCAGAAGACAGCAAATCATTAGAAGAGATTATGTTGAACTTTCAAATCAGAAGAACTAATGTTTGAGACTCTATTTGTTCTGCATTGAGCTGATACTCTCCAAAATGCACATTTTTGAGAATGATTCTTCGAAATAGGAACAGGCATTGACATTGGAATGTCATAGTTGGAAAACTAAAAAGTCAATGTTGTGGCCACTTAATCGAAGATGTACTACCAATCACAAGTTAGATGGGATAAATCTAATGTGATGAAAATTATTGTAGAGATGTTCTAAAACATCAGCCTTAAATTTTCAGATATCTTCAAGAACAATGTTCAAAACTCTGATGACTTAAATGATGGACAAGTTAACCATCTGTAAATCAACGGGTTAAACCTCCAATAAAAGATAGGGGCGCTTATTTACATACCTCACAATTCTTATGTATTTACAATCTAACGCTCAAACTTTCAAATTTACATACATAGCACTCAAATTTTTAATATCAAATAAAAAATACCACTATTGCCTACTTTATAAAAGTGAAAAAGACATTTTCATGCATGCGTTTATCACACCAAAGTGTTGTGCATGTAAATATGGAATTTTACGTGTTAGATATGTAAATACATGAGAATTGTGTGGTATGTATGCAAATTTTCCTAAAAGATATGGTTAAACCAACCAAAGAATAATTGTCATCCCCAGGAGATCTATCAATGAAAGAAGTCCATTGACGATCCTTCAGAACTGGATCCTTGTAGCATAACTCATTGCATGCTTCAAGACCTACAAACCAAACACAGGAGAACATGAATGATCAAGAAGGAAATCAGATTTTTAAGTGAGACTGGCTTAACAATATGAACCTGAATAGTAAAACTGTATTCCGAGTTGAATTTCACCTTCAAGCTAAAAATTTCTTATTTTCCAATTTCTCATCACCTATGTTCGCAACAACCATCCGTACAAATGTGCCAGAGTGCAATGGCAGAACTTAAATGAAATTTTGAAAAAAATTAATTCATCAAAATTTATTTGAAGATTTACCTACATATCCTTCAATTCCTATGAATTTTTTCATATCTAACATATACTTCAAATTTTACATACATACCACCCTATAAAGAAGCAGGCAGCATCCTGCGATGAGAAAAAAATAGTACAACACCGAGAAAAGATCCTTACATTCATCCCAGGAGTCCCCATCAGCACTGCATCCCTTCTTACAGAAGATTCTCCCTACAATGGCCTAGTAAAGATTAATTTAAGCATTTAAAAGTATAAAGCGAGCAAAGAAAGTCGAAATCTAATCCTGCTTGAACCAAAGGCAAGTTAAATTTCCAGTTTGTTTCGTAAAATTGTCAGCAAAGTCGCAGATAATAAATGGCCGAAAAGCTCAATGGAACAAAGGGAATGGTCTATCATTCCTCTCTCTTATGTCAATCTTGCGTCATGATTTCAAGCAAACTTGAACTTCGTCACTATCATTCAATAAATAACAAAAAAAAAAGTATGATGAATCTACAAGAAGCCAAACAGATTCGAGGCATTTCAAATCAAAGAGAAATAGAAATACATGAGATGTTTACAAGGAGCCTAGACTCAGATGGAAAAAGAATGAGGCCAAGGAAACTAACGAACAAGGAATCATAAAGACGCCTGCGTATTTCTTAGTGCAGCAGTTGCCGCACGGTTGAGTCCAGTCCTTCGGAAGCATAGTTCTGTCTCTTTCTCTCCTACGTTTTCGCCGAATCAGAATTTCCTCATCCACGCCCTTCCTTGCCCTGAGCAGAGGCGAAGCAAGTGAGAAATGAGAAACGCGAAGATGAGGATGAAGAAGACCAGGGCATCAAGCCTGGACTGCGGGAAGCCAAAATAAAATTACTGAAATTTACATACATAGCACTCAATTCTTGTGCATTTTACCTTTTACCTATCTCACATTTAAATTTCAATTTTTACACTGTAAAAACCTAACCTATGAATGAAACGATGAATTACATTTCTCATTTTCATACATAAGAAAAAATGCATTATGTGTAAAAATTAAAATTTAGTTGTGAGATAAGTAAATGCACAAGAATTTGGTGATGTATGTAAATTCCTCATTAAAATAAGGGTTTTTACATATTGAGCACGCAGTTTTCGCATTTATATATTTTACACTTTAACTTTAATATTACTTGTTTCACAAATAAAATGTACGATTACAAATCCTTAAAGCTTCCATAGTCTAGCTACCCAAAAACTCTCTCCTTCGCCACTCTCCTAGTTTCATCTTATCTTTCTCCATCTCACTCTCCTGGTTTCACCTAATACCATCGTCAAGAAATAATCACAATTAGAGCTAGTTCAAAAGGCAATGTTGGGATTGCAGAAGACGAGTCCTCAAAAACTTTCGTCTTTCTCTTCCTTTTGTTTGCTTCTACCAGCGACCATTGAAAAAGGTACTTTCGTCCACTTTTACAGGAGACCGTTGAGAGAGGCAAACCATGTCTTTCTCCCCTTCATCAACCCCTTCACAAGCTTTAGATTCCCTTAATTTTGTAAATCTCTGATACCTGAGTTAACCATAATGAAAACGGACATACAACTTCTAATGGAACTATGATAAAACAAAAGACAACACAAACCCAAACTAGAGCTTAGGTCAAGGTGGTGATTTGTTCAGTGATTGAAAGTGGGAAGGTTGGTTGTAGGAGGGGGCGAGGAAAGGTGGCAGTGGGGCAGCATATGAGGGTAAGTGATAGTGTGTTGTGATAGGGACGATGATGGGGAAGGGGTTTCCTGTAGTGGGAGACAGCAGGTAGGCAATGGCTTTTAGTGGGAAGCTTAGGTGGTGGGGGGGCTAGATGTTGTGGGACTAAAAGCAATCACAAGAAAGCCATCACAGGGTGATGGCTGGCGAGAAGTTACAAATGGAATGAATGGTAGGATGATTGGGAGATGAGAGAGGTTGTGGTGGCTGCATGAAGAGCAAATTAGGGTTGTGCTTGGGATGGCTGCAGTAATGACAGCGGCGGCAACATCAGTGGGAAAGTTGTGGAGGTGAAAAAGTCGATGATAAACACCACCTCGGAGTGAGATACAGTCAGAGCACCATGTATCCTCATATACAACCATAGAAATGCAAGAATGAATGCTAATGAATGTCCAAATAGAAATAGCACCACATCTAAAACTAAAATAAAGAAAACAACATATAAATAGCAATAAATAAATGGGGGGGCTCACTCGGGCGTCAAATTTAGCCCCTATATTGATCCAACTAGTTGAATTGTTTCAACGAGCGCTCGGTTCAACCCCTCCCTAGGCTCACATTAATCTCCCAAAGTTGAGGGAGCTTCGTCTTCATTCGTCAAAGCTTATGACTTTTCGTTGCTAGTGATGGAGCTGTTGTGCCCTTCTAGAACTGAAGAGTCTTTGACTACAGTTCAAGAAGCATCTAGATCTCACTGTTGATTGCACCATCCCCCAAAACACCTGAGAATTTTTCATATTTGCCAGCATACATACATATCAATCCACCCTTATGGGGGTCCATTACTCAGCTGAGCTGAGTTTGGGTGTCATGTGTATGTTGTTGAATCCTTCCAAAGTAATCCAAGGTTGGCTCAACATGCTATGGAGTGAAGGTAACCTAAGCCTCCTCAAATGTTGGTGGCCATGGTGGCGAGGTGTTGATCAAGATGTCCAGAAATGCTCTCTGTTATGATTCTTCTATTTGAAATCGACGTTTTAGCATATCTTCCTTTGTCATTACCAGGAATGGTCTTACCAATGTTGCTTTTTTGGTAAGGACACTTGTGATCTCGAGCTCTACTGAAGGAAAAATGATGATGTGCTTCCCCTCCTTGACGAAGGAGTAGGTGTTTCTAAATCTATCATGTTTAGTTCTATGGTCAAATTGATACGGTCTCCCCAAAAAAGGTGGCAGACATCCATGGGCGCCACGTTGCAACTAGGGGTGTAAACGAACCGAACACGAATGAACAGAGCTTGTGTTCGTGTTCGGTTCGTTTGAAATTTAGTTTGTTTGAAATAAGCTCGTGTTTGAAATTGTTCGTGAAGTCACTGTTCGTGTTCGTTTCTTAACGAACGAGTCGAACACGAGTCGAACACGAGCTGTTCGCGAACAACAAGCCAGTTTGACATCCCTAATATTAATATATATAAATTAATTATTCAACTTATATTATATAAATATATAATATATATATCAGTATATTACTAATATAGTATATTAATATATTATTATTATTATTATTTTACTATATATTATAATTTATAAAATTTAATTTTTTGAATATCATAAATTTTTTATGTATAATTATTTTAAATTATTTTATATTTCGAACAATAATGATTCGAACACGAACGAACACATCACTGTTCGTGTTTGGTTCATTTAACTAACCGAACGAAAAAAATTTGTTCATGTTCGTCTCGTCTACTTATCGAACAAATCGAACACAAACTCATTGACGAACCGAACATGAACTGTTCGCGAACAACGAGCTTTTTTGACGGTCCTAGTTGCAACACGGCTAATCTTACTGTCAATTTTCAATCAAAAACTCTACTATACACCTCTAATCAATGTTGATCTTATTCTCTTTCTTCAACCATATAAGAAAATATGATTGGGATTGTCTCTAAATCATCAGGCTCAATTTCTTCACCATTTGCATAGACACCATGTTCTTGTTGCTCCCTCCATCGATGATGACACCATATACCTTTCCATTCACAATGTAGCTGGTGTAGAATATGTTGTGGCAAAGTCACAGTGGATCCCTTGTATCCTCAATCTGTAGGACTCGTCAAAACATGAGCATCTCACCTTATCCAGTAGAAGATGTAATATATCATTCTATTAAAGCATATCTGTATAGATTGTCTTGTTTTAACAAATTTACATACTTTGCTTAAATTCAAACATAAAATTGTTGATTTTATTTATTAAGTAGGGTATTTATATACTTAATAAATCATTAGAAAATTTCTTTCATACCTTAGACTTAAAGTAAGTTGGAATGTTGGCCATATGAATGGCAGAAACCTAATGATTAAATTGGAAAAAGAAGATTATTCTTTCCTTTTCTTAAGAAAGGTTTTGTTTGTAGGAAAAAGAAGAAGATTATCTGCCGCCTTATTGTACCAAGTGCAAGATGTTCGGATACACTGTTAAATACTACTTTATAGCTCATCTGAGTTAAGACAACCAAAAGGAACACAAGTCATTGCTGTCAATTATAATAAGATACAGGATGTTGAACCTAGTGCGATCTTGAATGCAGGGGGTATGGTGGAGAAATTGATGGATGCTAATGAGACTATGGGTACAATGACAGTGGAAACTCTTGCAAGTTTTCCTAAAGTTGTTACGGATAATCAAGAGAATGTTGATGAAATTGAGTCCTTGGTAGGAGACAAAGATTGTTGATCAATCAAATCATGAGGAGGGTACCTCATTCCCTCAAATTGATGTGGTGGATGACAACATGCACCCTACCTTGGTGGCTATGACATTACCATCTAAAAACAAGACTATACCTAGGAAGTATATTCTGACAACTTTGAATTTCAGAACAGTTAAGCATCATGCACCTCTTTATAATCGGAAGACAGAGGGAAGGATACTTCTTTAGCACATGGTGGTTGCTATGATATTTCTTGCCCCTCATTTAGATTATGTGAAGGATTTGGTGGAACTAAACTTGACCAACCTTACTATGAATGCTCTGCCGAAGAGGAAGAAATATTTTTAGAAAATGATGTAATTGAAAGTGCTACTGATCATGAGGGTTAACACAAGCTAGAACTACACTTGAAGAAGAATGGACTAACCAAAAATTCAGAATAAACTTCTTAATCCAATTAAAGAGATATTGCTGAACACATGCAATATCAAGCACCAAGTTAGGCCCACTTATTCTCCTTCTAGAGTTATTAGAGGGTATGGAAACTTTTTTTAATGTTGTTTTAAGTTCCTCATTTGGAATATTAGGGGCATAACTAAATCGGATGCCTCTATTAGACTTTAAAACTTAATCACCGTACACAAGTTACCTTTTTCTGCTACTTTGGAGCCTTTGGTGGCTGAGGACAATAATGATAAATACATGGGAAGGTTAGGTAAGTTCCAAGCCTTAACAAATACTAACAACAAAATTTGGCTAATTTTTATTTTTAAATCATCACTCTTCTCCATTTCTCAGTGTTGATTCATAAAATTAATCTTCTTCTTCATAGTTATATTCTAAGGCTTGATGGTGTTCATTCTTTTCTTTTCTTCTTCTTGTGGATGGGTTTTTCTATCTTCTAAATTGATTAATGATTAGTTCCATTTGTGCTCACTTGAACAACCTATAATCCCGATTAGAAATGGGTTGGTGGTTTATTTTTTCTTTTTACATTGAAAATTCTAGCAAATGGTAATACCATTTAATGTTCTTTGATTAGAATAATTTCAAATGTCTAACACATTTCCTTTTCCTTGTTTCCTAAATCCATTACTCTCAAATATACTTTTTCAAGGAAGTCCTTGAACCTTCCAGTATTGGGTTTAGTGTATTTATGTGTAATTCTTGATTGATTAAGATGCTAATAATTTCAATTTAGTAAGATTCTTAGATCAAATTTGAAGCTCAATAATCTGTGTTTTTTTGTCAAATTCAGATTAAGAAAAATTCTATAATACTTGTGAATAGACAAAAATTGTTGTAGTTTTTTTAGTTGAAATGTTTGGTATCCAAAATTTTTATGATTTTATACTTGGCATACCAACATTTTTTGTGTTTACATATGTAACACTAAATTTTTAGGAGGTTTACGTACATACATTCAGTGCTTTCGTATTTACATACAAACCACTTTACTCCATAAAATATATGCATTGAAATGGTTTAATACTCATGTATCCAAATGTGTAACACACTATTCTATTAAAGCATATTTGTGTAGATTGTCTTGTTTTAACATATTTATATACTTTGCTTAAATTCAAACATAAGATTGCTGATTTTATTTAATAAATATTGTATTTATACTTAACAAATCATTAGAAAATTTCTTTTAGTCCTTAGAATTAAAGTAATTCGGAATGTTGGCCATATGAACGGTAGACATCTGATGATTAAATTGGAAAAAGAAAAAGATTATTCTTTCCTTTTCTTGAGCAAGTTTTTGTTTTTGTTTGGAAAAGGAAGAAGATTATCTTCCTCATTATTGTACTAAGTGCAAGATGTTTGAATACTATTAATTATTGCTTTATTGCTCATCCTGAGTTAAGACAACCAAAAGGAACACAGGTCATTACTGTCAGTTGTAATCAGACACCGGCTGTTGAACCTGGTCCGATCTTGAATGCTGGGGGGACTGGTGAAGGAATTGATGGATGCTAATGGCAAGTGTACCTAAAGTTGTTACGGATAATCGAGAGAATGCTGATGGAATTGAGCCCTTGGTCAGGGACAAAGATTGTTTGATCAATCAGAGCATAAGGAGGGTACCTCATTTGCTCATGTTAATGAGGTGGATGACAATAAACACCCTACCATGACGGTTATGGCAGGACCATCTCAGAACAAGATTGTGCCTAGGAAGTATATTCTGACAACTTTTAATATTAGAACAACTAAGTATCATGCACCACTCTACATTTATAAGACGAAGGGAAGAATACTTCTTTAGCACTTAGTGGTTGCTCTGATATTTATGGCCCTTCATTTAGATTACGAGAAGGAGTTGGTGGAACTGAACTTGACCAACCTTATTGTGAAGACTCTACCGAAGAGGAAGAATCTATTTAGAAACTTGTGTAATTGAAAGGGCTACTGATCATGAGCATTAACACGTGCTAGAAATGCACTTGAATAAGAATGGACTAACCAAAAATCAGTAAAGAGGATAATTAAGTGTTCTAGAGAGTTTGGACTTCTTAATCCAATTATAGAGATATTGTTGAACACAGACAATATCAAACACAAAGTTAGGTCCACTGATTCTCCCTCTAGAGTTATTAAAGGGTAAAAACATTTTTCAATGATGTTTAAGTTCTTTATTTGGAACATTAGCGACATAGTTAAATTTGATGCCTCTATTAAACTTAAAAACTTAATCAGAGTACACAAGTTACCTTTTTTTGCTACTGTGGACCCTTTGGTGACTGAGCACAATAATGATAGATACATGAGAAGGTTAGGTAAGTTCCAAGCCATGAGAAATACTAACAACAAAATTTGGCTACTTGCAGAAGCTTTGTTAAAGTGAATGTTTTACAGGCTAATGAATTTTTTCTATTGGCCAAAATTTTTTACAGGCTAATGAATGTTTTACAGGCTAATGAACAAGTTATCATTTTCTTGCTTACTGTTGTATATGTTGGTTGTTATAAAGACTCCAGAAGAGTGTTATGTGAATCTATGAAATCCTTTTGTGGAGAATGTTGACCTCACTTTTGGTGAGGTCTTCTTCTTTTTTATATCCCTTTAGAGTATAGGATCTTAGCCTTAAGTATTCCTTATAGACTATCACAGCAGATTTGTGGATGGATGACTCCCAAAAGTAGAACCTAAACTGAATCTTCATTATCTTTGGTTCAAAATATACTTGATTTTAATTCTTAACATTTTAATGTTGAATCAATTAAAATTGAGTTAAAAAATTAAGGTTGAGTGCTCCTATAGGTTTCTATAACGTGCATTTAGATAACTCAGTGAGCTTTGAAACTTGACTTTATGTCTTAAGTGTCTTATAATCTTATGGCACCCGCTTAATCAGGCTTAAAATTTCCTCTTAGTTCACGCCTTTGGTTCGATACCAACTCAAATATATTTGGAGTTCTTCTCAAATTATGATTGAATTTAAATTTAAAATAAAATGAAATAATTTAATTAATCAAAATAAAAATTGGGTTAAGTTTGGAATTAAACACATAATTTGAAATTAAGAAATTTTAAATTCAAACATAGATAAATGATGAAAAAAAACCTAAACTTCAAAATCAAATCATATAATCCTAACTAAACACAATAAAACAAGTTCTTTAATATATTTGAAATTGAATAAAAAAAAATTAAGTTTTTAAAATTTCATTAAATCCATAGTAAAAATTTTGAAAATTTTAATTAATGTAAATGAATGTTTAAATATAAAATTAAAATAATAAACAAAATCAACTTGAAATAATATTAATTCAAATTCTAAATCAACTTGAATTAAAAAAAACATAAATCAATCAATATAAAGTTAAAATAAAATTGAAACAAATATAATAATAATAATAATAAAATTAAAAGAAAATATAAAATATTTTATTTCAAATTCAAACTAAACCTTAATAAACNTATATACATGTATATATATATGTGTGTGTGTGTGTGTGTGTGTATATAGATATATATATATGTGTGTGTGTGTGTGTGTATGTATATAGATATATATATGTGTGTGTGTGTGTCTGTATATAGATATATATGTGTGTCTGTATGTATATATATATGTATATATATAAAATTAAAAGAGAGATTTACAACGAAATTTAAATTTAAATATTTAGTACAAATTATAAAAAAATAGCAAATAATAATAAAAAATGATAAAATCTAATAAGTAATATATAATAGCCCGATCTCATCAAAATAAAATATAATGATGAAAATACATATTTCCACCTCAGTAACACATAAACAACACATCAAATTTGACTTTGTTGAACTCACAAGTTCTTATCGGCTAGATGCTTGCCACGTCATCCGATCAACCTAACAACAACAACTTAGGGCTCATCTGGGGCAGCTTATAAATGCAGTCAATATTTTAAAAATAATATCATACTGTCTAATTCTCGTCTAATTTTTGCATTTTTCCGGCTTATCCAAAACTTTTGTTTCTTTGTTTGTTTTGTTTTATTTCTTGAACAGTCATGCGCCATTCGATTTCTACTCTTAATCCGATTTCTACTCTTAAATCACAGTAAAATTGTCGGTGTACCTAATTTCTTTTAAAAAATAAAAAATAAAAAATAAAAAAAATCAATGGAAGCTATTAACAACGTTGGAGATCGGACGGGCATATACTCCCATGCCCTTTGTGCCCTTCGTTGGCATCTCCCTCCCCTGCTTCGCTTCTCCCGTGGCCTGGCCGCTCCTCCCTCTTCCTCGCCAATCTCTCTTGGAAGGTAACAACTTCGACATTTCCTTCTTCTTCTTCGGGTCTGTTGTGTTCGGATCTTTTTTTATTTTTTTGCTTTTGAACTGCAAATCGCAGTTTTCTTCTTCGCCAAAGAGAACAGTTCTTCATCATCGCAACTACCTCCATGGATATAGCAGAATCTTGCCGAATAAAATATTGGCTATAAATTTCCATACGATTTCAACCGAATGCCCTAATTCTTTAATTTTCTGATTTCTATCTTGTGTCGTCCCTCTTCCTTCAAGCACCAGAAGAGTTCTCCTCTGTTCCTCTTTCATCGATTCGCAAATATTTTCATCCGTTTTGCACGATCTTTTACTTCCATCTGATCAAACCGCAAGGATCTCTTTCTTCTTCCTTTGATCAAATCGCAAGAAACTTCAACAGGTAATTTCAAACTTGTCTTCCATTCGCATGTAATGTTTCTTGTTTTTTGATATTTTCTAATGAGTGGAGTATATGCTATATGTAAAAACCAAATCCTACTTCCTATGACTCCTTTATTTTTTAAATCATCACTCTTCTCCATCTCTCAGTGTTGTTTCGGAAAAAATATTACATCAGTACTACTACTCACGTAGAGTAAAGTGCGTACCCAATGAAATCACGCCACGATACCCCGCGCAACGCAGAAAAAAAAACGGCGCAGTAAGACGGAGAATATTCTCCCCCGTGTTATTCATGTGTTATTGTGTGTTATTCATGTGTTATTGTATCTTGAGAATATTCCTGGTGTTATNATTATAAAAAAAAAAGCAAATAATAATAAAAAAATGATAAAATCCAATAAGTAATAATATAATAGTTTGATCTCATCAAAATAAAATATAATGATGAAAATAAATATTTCCACCTCAGTAACACATAAACAACACATCAAATTTGACTTGTTGAACTGACAACATCTTACCGGCTAAAGACTTGCCACGTCATCCGACCAGCCTGACACCAACAATTTAGGGCTCATTTGGGACAGTTTATAAATGCGGTCAATATTTTAAAAATAACATCATACTGTCTAATTCTCGTCTAAATTGTGTGTTTTTCTGGCTTATCTAAAACTTTTTGTTTCTTTGTTTGTTTTGTTTTATTTCGTGAAACAGGCAGCCCCCATGCGAAAAATTAATCTATACGGAGGGTGTATATAAAAATGTATATGTCATCCAATCTTCACCATTAGAACTAAATTAAAAAATAAATAAATAAAAAAATCGATGGAAGCTATTATCAACGTTGGAGATCGGACGGGCATTCATTTCTGCGTACCCCGGACAGCGTTTCGTCCGCATTAATATACTCCCATGCCCTTTGTGCTCTCGTTCGTTCGCATCTCCCTCCCCTGCTTCGCATCTCCCTCCCCTGCTTCGCATCTCCCTCCCCTGCTTCGCATCTCCCGTGGCCTGGCCTCTCCTCCCTCTTCCTCGGCAATCTCTCTTGGAAGGTAACAACTTCAACATTTCCTTCTTCTTCTTCGGGCCTGTTGTTTTCGGATCTTTTTTTATTTTTTTGCTTTTGAACTGCAAATCGCAGTTTTCTTCTTCGCCAAAGAGAACAGTTCTTCATCATCGCAACTACCTCCATGGATATAGCAGAATCTTGCCGAATAAAATACTGGCTATAAACTTCCATACGATTTCAACCGAATGACCTAATTCTTTTATTTTCTGATTTCTATCTTGGGTCGTCCCTCTTCCTCCAAGCACCAGAAGAGTTATCCTCTCTTCCTCCTTCATCGATTCGCAAATATTTTCATCCGTTTTGCACGATCTTTTACTTCCATCCGATCAAACCGCAAGGAACTCTTTCTTCTTCCTTTGATCAAATCGCAAGAAACTTCAAACAGGAAATTTCAAACTTGTCTTCCATTCGCATGTAATGTTTCTTGTTTTTTGATATTTTTTAATGAGTGGATTATATGCTATAAGTAAAAACCAAATCCTATTTCCTATGACTCTTTTATTTTTTAAATCATCACTCTTCTCCATCTCTCAGTGTTGTTTCGTGAAATCCAACCAACTTCTTCTTCATAGTTTTAATCTAGGGCTTGATGGTGTTCATTCTTTTCTTTTCTGTCTTCTCGTGGGTGTGTTTGTCTATCTTCTGAATTGATTAATGATTAGCTCCATTTGTGCTCACTTGAGCAACCAATAACCACGATTAGAAATGGGTAGATTGTTTATTTTTTTATCTATACATATAATTCTAGCAAATGGCAATACCATTTAATGTTCTTTGATTAGAACAGTTTCAAANGGAGAGAATATTCTCCGTGTTACTGTGCCGTTTTTCTTACTCCGCCGCGCGAGATGTCGTGGCGTGTTTTGATTGGCTACGCACTTAAAAATAACGTGCGTAGTACTGATGTAATATTTCTTCGTTGTTTCGTGAAATCCAACCAACTTCTTCTTCATAGTTTTAATATAGGGCTTGATGGTCTATCTTCTGAATTGATTAATGATTAGCTCCATTTTTGCTCACTTGAGCAACCAATAACCACGATTAGAAATGGGTAGATTGTTTATTTTTTATCTGTACATATAATTCTAGCAAATGACAATAACATTTAATGCTCTTTGATTAGAACAGTTTCAAATTTCTAGCACATTTTCTTTTCCTTGTTTTTTAAATCCATTGCTCTCAAAGATACTTTTGCAAGGATATCCTTGAACCTTTCAGTATTGGGTTTGCTGAATTTCTTGTATAATTCTTGATTGATTAAGATGCTAATAATTCCAATTTAGAAAGGTTTTTAGATCAAATTTGAAGCTCAATGATCCGTGTCCTTCCTCTAATTGAGATTAAGAAAGATTCTTCATACTTGTGAAGAGAAAAAAATTCTTGGAGTTTTTTTAGTTAAGCTGTTTGCTATCCAAAATTTTTATGATTTTATGCTTGGAGGTTTTAGATGCATACCAACGTTTCTTATGTGTTTACATATGTAACACTAATTTTTTAGGAGCTTTACATACATACCATTCAATGCTTTCGTATTTACATACATACTACTTTATTCCATAAAATATATGCATTCAAATGGTTTGATAGTTATGTATTCAAATGTGTAATTCGTCATTCTATTAAACAATATCTGTGTAGATTGTCTTGTTTTAACATATTTACTTTGCTTAAATTCAAACATAAGCTTGCTGATTTTATTTATTAACTAGTGTATTGATATACTTAACACTTAATTTTAGTATAAACTTACAGATTTAATAGAATTCAATGTCTTACCTTTATAGAACTTAGATTTTGAATGAAATTTAAATTATTTTGTTTGTCATAATCTTATTCTTATTGATAACTACCTACCATGTAATATATTTTTAAGTTTTTAAATGTCTTTTAATTCTTTACCATTTCATTTAGGGGTTGGCTGTTTGCCACCAAATACGACACGGTGTATTTTGGCTGATGATGAAATTTATATTTGCAATGGAGAAAGGTAGTTTTAAATAACAACGACCTGCTTGTAACCACTAGTTAGCTGATATAGGAGTTTGTCTTCCATATAGATTAGAGCTGCACCTTTCGATGTGAAATTTATATAACGATTATGTTAAATTGGTTCTAAATGTTTTCATACCTCCATTTTCTCTATTTCACTGAATTATTTAGGTGTTTGTCTGATACTGAAGAGAAAGAATGGCTGCGCACAATATTGCTCATGCTACTCTTAAGGGCCCCAGTGTTGTCAAGGAGATATGCATTGGGATCACTCTAGGCCTTTTTGCAGGTGGGCTGTGGAAGATGCATCACTGGAATGAGCAGCGAAAAACTAGAGCCTTTTATGACATGCTCGACAAGGGTGAGATCAGCGTCGTCGTTCCAGAAGAATAAAATGCATTGTCATATTACTTATTCACAGCTTATTTGATTCTGGTCAGAAAATGACTAAAAATATTGTGTGTTTGTTCAAGTAAAAGTTAAGTTTTGAGTTATATAATATGAAATAAATTTCAACTTCTAATACTGTGTTTATGTATTTAATATGTACTGTGTTTTGCATGTAGCAGTTTCTACAATTTGTGCAAATGCTTTCATAAATTCATGTTTACGTCTGTGCTGAAGTGATGCGGAAATAAATTTGTTATAAATTTTTGTTTTTAGAAGCCTGGTTAAGACATGTCATTTTTTCAAGTTAAGTTATGTTAATTATGAGCATTGTGAAGAGCTTAGGCTATAAATTTAGGGTTTGCATTCTTGAACCCACTTTTGAAAGTGAAATACTGATAGCAGTAGCAAAACGAGTTGACCCTTAGTGCCTTGGCATGCATATCAGGGGGAAGGATCAACCAGACTTTTTGGTTCAGTTGGCAGCTAAATAAGTCGATCGTGTGCTCCTGTTTCTTTTGGCTTTTCATGCAGTTTGGTTCCTAATTATTAGGTTTCTTTAGGGTATTTTTATAATTTTTCTATATTAGATTGAGCTGCATTGAAGCATACAGTATATTTGGAAGTTGCTTTGTGGAGAATGTGGAAGGATTAAAATAAGGGAATTCTAAGGTTTACTTTCACAACCATGGCCTACTCGAAGTGCATCTGATGGGTTTATACATTAGTTTTTTAGTTGATGCATTATCGCACTTGTAATAAAATTTCATTATTCTTTATTTCACCAGTATTTCATAATCTTTTCAGTTTTTATGAATTAGCAAGAAATTATCATATCTTAACACAATTTAAACTCGGTTAGAAAAAAAAAACTGAAGTTTGCATGCTGCCTCCTGCCATGGTTATGGAGTTTCATGATTTATATTATTATTATTATTATTATTTTGTAAAATTTAATGTCTTGGGGCGTTTTTATGCATTTCTCTTATGTAATAGGCTCTTTTATTTTTTTTTTGCAATTTATGTATGCTCAAGGTCATGTTTGTGATTTTTAAAAATAACAAGGATATTATAATACTTGCTAAAGCCTAAATTGTCCTTTGATATCTCTGATATGTTCGTAATTTTGGGATTATTATGCCCAGTTAAGGTTAAGTGCTAAAGTGGCATTGGTTCCTTAGTCGGATGCTTTGATTTATACATATGACTTTTGTCTAATTAGTTTGATGTTGGCATGTAGCTTGCTTTGCTGCGTATTGTAATTATTTTAGACAATTTCAACGGGAGACACGCTATGTTTTGATTCAACTTTCTTGAGAATCTTTTGGCGATGCTATCTACAGTGCATTGTGGGTTCTTGCTTTTGTGCTGTGTTATCATTAAATGAATGGTTGTTTTGGTGAAATTGTTGTTCGGTTTGTTTTTCATATAATTTCTATAAATTAATTTATTTGGTAACTGTGAAATAAAGTGAATTGGTTAAATGACNCTCGTAATTTTGGGATTATTATGCCCAGTTAAGGTTAATGGCTAAAGTGGCATTGGTTTCTTAGTCAGATACTTTGATTTATACATATGACTTTTGTCTAATTAGTTTGATGTTGGCATGTAGCTTGCTTTGCTGCGTATTGTAATTATTTTAGACAATTTCAACTGGATACACGCTATGTTTTGATTCAACTGTCTTGAGAATCTTTTGGCGATGCTATCTACAGTGCATTGTGGGTTCTTACTTTTGTGCTGTGTTATCATTAAATGAATGGTTGTTTTGGTGAAATTGTTGTTCGTTTGTTTTTCATATAATTTCTATAAATTAATTTATTTGGTGACTGTGAAATAAAGTGAATTGGTTAAATGACAAAAAATGACCTAATCTGTTTTTAATAAATAACTTCAATTGTTTATCTTAAAAATGTTTAAGGAAACTAAAGATTAATGATTATGTATTCATGAATAAAATAAATAGGTAGATCAGTAATAAGTTTATAGAATGATTTATGCAGTAATATGAAGGAATTATTTGTAAATGACATTTATCCTTCAAAAGCATATAAATAGGGGCACTTCTCTTAAAAATTTTGATTCTATAAAATTATTTTTATAAAACATGCTTGCTTAGCCTTTTCTTTTTTAATTCAGTTTTCTTACAACCATACTTTTTCCGCATAACATAGAATGTAATTTTTGTCGAACACTTGAAAATTGATCGAGGATTAATTTGTTTTAGTATCATGACCTAGTTGACACTTTGCCAACATATTGAAACCGCTGACATGTCGTTGCCATGCGGCTAATGATGATTGAAGTAATTTGACATTGTTAACATGATGAGTTTAGTTTTGTATTGATGCGTGTCTTATTTGTGTGCCCGGGTTGAGTTGAGCTCAAATCAATTTCTTGATTTTTTCCAACTGTCTGTTGGTTTAAAAAGTTGATAAGTTTTGATGGATTCAAATAATTGTATAGTTGTGTCTAAAGCGGTGCTTGGATTTCATATGGGAAGCAAGACAAACCACATATCATTGTTGACCTCTTAACTGGTTAGGGATTTGTATCTTTGTCGAATTGAGCAATCTTTGGCTATATGCGATCAATTTATGCAGTTCCATGTCGTGGGGCTATTATATGATGACTTATGGAAAGGCTTGCTATGTAACAATAGAGGTTATAGGGGGTTTGAGATACTTCAATAAATATTAGTGTTCAGTTATCGAGATAACAGAGCTCATCTCAGCTCCATTTTTTGTTATCCTATCAGATTTTTTTCTGGTATCTAATGGTGTCCCCCCCCCAGATAGCCTTCATTAGTGCATGAGAAAAATTTTTAGATCTTAATAATCTTATATAGCAACGCAGGATTCATGGTTAAAGTTTTAATGCTGTTGTCACCAGCGATGCTATCAGAGTTCTGGTGTTGGCAGAGTGCATGTTGGATGAGAGTTGATGTTGAATCTTCCCAAGTAGGTAAAAACGCCATTCTGTGTTTCTTATTATTTATCATTACTGCTTCTGAAGGAGCCGATGATCCGTGGCATCTTGAAATCTTATATTAGCGTGTGCTGTCTTGGGTTGGCCTGGGACAATCCCTGAACCCCCTGTTTTTTATCTATTTATAATTAAGTCGATTGAGTTTATGTTCTTTGAGAAAACATGAAAGATTGCACAAAATTTATGGGATAGTGGAGAAATTTAATTTCTATAGATCGACTTGAAGCCAGCCGATTAGATTCTGCATACCCCTTAGGCATTTGATAGCAATTGCCTCATGCTGCGGTTCATAACTTCATGATTTTGGATCATCTTTTGTATATGTTTGATGATGTAATCTGAGGGACCTCTTTATATATGATTTTTTTCATTATATATTGAATGTTTTATGTTCTTCAATATTACAAGCTCAACTAGTCTGTAAAAATGCCAGTGCTTTAATTTTCATTATTGGTAAAATTTAAAACTTTTTACAGTATGTAGTTCATTACAAAGTAATTTTGATGCCTTTTGTTTAATTTTTAATTTATTATATGAAAAAAAAATCATCCCCTTAGGAGCCCATAAAAGCTACATTGATTTTCTTTTTTTTTTTCAATTAAGAGTTTTCTTATATGACTGCCTCAATTATTACTGGGTTAAAAGTGAGCTCAATGCTCGTTGGCATTCAGTTATTTTGTATTTATTTATTTATTTAGTTATTGTCAAAATAAGTTTGTGTTTGAAATTGTGCATGAATGGTATGTTTGTGTTTAACTTGATTCAAATTTGTTTGTTTGTTTTAGAAATTTAGTTCGAATGATTTAAAACTATATATTTTTAAAAATAACATAAAAGATTAATATACAAAGCTATAATAAATATTGATTATTTAATTATTTTAAACCAAAAGAATTCGAACACAATTGAATAAAGGTTTGCTTAATGAACGAATTGAACACGTGCTACTTAACAAGATGAGCGAACATGTGCTAAATAGGCATCACGAATAATGAAGTTTTTTCTCAGCCTTATCTAGCTTCCTCTTGCAAATTAAAAAGGGCCTTTATTTTCGGGTCGCTTGATATTTTAAATGGGCCCAAAAAGGTCTTGAAAAGAAAACTTGTAGCTAAACTATTTTATGATTGAAAACTCTTCTATGTAAAAGGGGAGGGAACCTATTTTGTTTTAGGTGTTGGCTGATTTCCACCAAATTTGACCTGATATATTTTGGCTTATAATAAAATTTAGATTTGCAATATGGAACAACAATTTTAAATAACGACCACCTTTTGGTCCTTGCCATGTGCTTCAGAGTGCAAGCACCTCAGAACCTATGCGCGTACCTTATTTCCGATACAAACTCGATCCTAAAAACACTGGGCAAAATACATAGAAAATTCCAAGAAAAAACTCGACCTCCAGAAGAGTTAGCATTGGTTATGTTCATGCACACCGAATGAGTCATGCTTGGCACGATGAGAGCGTTAGCATCACCTATTGAAAGCGTTAGTTTAAAAAACATTATTTTCTCATCTCTTTTTATTTACTTTTAGGCATGACTCCTGCAAGAAAACCTCCCCTAATATACTAATGCATGGTAAACGCGCAAAGTAGCAAGCAAAGATGACTAGTTAGGGCCCAAAACAATAGAGAATATAACCAGTGCATCAAAAATACCATCTAAGCATCCTAGTTCTAGTGTAGACCACCGTCCACTACATAGTGTCCTAGTGACACCATCTAAGTGCGTGTGCAGTGCAAGGGTAAAATCTATTATATGACTTTGATGGGGTTGTCGACGCCGACTCCATCCTAAAGTTTCAATGAATCTAATGAATGTCACTCTAGGAAAGCCTTAAAATAGTTGGCCTCACAGATGACCTAGCTTTGCTAGTTGCATAGTTTTAAAATAGTGTGAATATCATATCTAGAAAAAGTATAATAATTTCTTTTATTTTTAAAATTAAGATCATTAAATGTACGTCCGTAACATGCTAGGTGACATACTAAAGCCCTTGGAACGTTAGCATAGTCATATGTATGTTGGTCTCGATGAAATAACTCACATTGCTCATCGAGATTTACTCGGCAAGCAATGCTTATTAACACATTGTGACCAACAGTGGGTCACTCACCTAATGAGTCTAATTGGTTATCAAGACACGAAGACAAAGCACATGTAATCATGTAGCAAGGATTCAACACATCATGGCAGTTCAATCAATGTACAAATGACCACAATGGACACCGAAATGCGATTTAAATATCACGCAAAATGCAAATGACAAACTTGTGACAAATCCAAAGTGACATTCAAGTGTGCACACATTGTGCGCTCAACGGGTTCAGTGGCTTAAAAGCGTGACCCGAGTTGAGCACACAAAATCAAATGCTTACGACATTCAAGTGGGATGCCATAAAAAGTGAGGCGATGTGTTCTCTATTTAGGAGAACTCCTCACAAGCGATCTAGCCTTGCTAGCCATCATAGTGAGGCGGCATAATCTCTGCTTAAGAGAATTGTGCACCAGTGCTAGCCACCATTCACCAAAGATATACAAAGATCGAGCCACACACATATGGTGGCATACGTGTGCGGTGATATCGTAAGTGCCTTTGCTCGAGGAGACACCACGTGCAAGCAAATGACAAATGGTAAAATTTGATTTTTCATGCAATAGTATTTAACATGTCACATATCATCTGGAAAATAGATTTTTGTTGTGCACACAAGTATAAATTCAAGCAATTGACATGGCATGCTAGAGATGCAAATGCAGGTGCAAGAAATGCAACATGCAATTAAATATAGGATCAAACCTTGGTGACCGTTCGAACAAAAGTGTTTGGTTAATTGGACCTTGGTGGATGTGTGAACCAAATTGATTGATTTCATTGATCGAGCCTTGGCGGCCAATCGAACCAATGTGTTTGGTTGTTCAGAGCTTTTGTTTTGTTGATCAGGTATTTGTGACCGATCAAATCAAAGTGGCCTTAGTGGTCGATTAAACCAAAGTGATTGAATTTACCAAATTGATTGATTTTGTTGATCGGTCCTTGGTGGTCGATCAAACCAAATTGATTTGTTTTGTTGATCGGTCCTTGGTGATCAATCATACCAAATGTTTGGTTGATCGAATCTTAGTGACTGATCAAACTCATTTGATTAGTTGATCGACACTTGGTGGCTAATTTAACTGAAGTGTTTGGTTGATTGGACCTTAGTGGCTAATCGAACCCATTTGATCGGTTGATTGAGCCTTGGTGGCCGATCGAATTGAATCAATCATACAATTGATGTAACATGTGCAGAGTGCTACATGTGAAGTGCCATGCAAGACATGCAAGCAATGAGATTGAATGCATTTGATATACGCCTAGCATTCTCACATTGGATCCTAAGCTTTGATTTATGGATGTGTTTGTTCACCTCATTTTTTGTGAGGATCTAGCCTTAGAATTTCCTGTTCGACCCTCCTAGAGGACTAGAATGAGACCCACAATATTTAGAAATTCAAGTCATTTCTGCGCTCCTTGTAGTTTCATATGAATGATTTTAAATCCTCAATATTTGATTGATGTCGATTAAAGCCGACGTAGTGAAGCTCAAGTTAAGTTCCCATACGAATTTGAAAGCCATAAGGGGACCTCACGACGTACGACAGTTGATTCGCTGCTGCAAGCGATCTGCTTGACTTTGGTTATCCATTAAGCGAGGATCGGTCTACATTTTGCTGGTTAAATGGCTCCGGTCAAACCAAAATAACTTCATTTGACGTGTTGCACAAATTCGAGTTAAATCGGTGCGATTTTTGACAATTTTGTCCGGATGATCCGGGATGACATAACGGTTCACGCAAATGCGTCTGAGACATCGATTTTTCCTGGAAAGTACATCCATATTGGTAGGGTTCCGGACATGATCGAATTGTGCACAAATGGATGAATTTAAATAAATTAATAATATTAAAATTAAAAAAAAAGAGAATTTCTTAAAAAAAGTAGACTCATACCTCTTTTACCAGAAGCCCCACCCAATCTCCCACGCTTCTCCTTCAACTGAATCCGGGCACCTTCCTTCCTCTAGTGCTCTAATCAGCTGCTCTTCACCGCAGTGTTCCCCTCACCGCTGGTCTTCACCGCTCACCCCCCATATAACTAATTTTCCCGCCCAAGTTCATCCGGACTCCTTCTTCTCTCTAAAACCTTATTCATTTTCTTCCTCAATGCATTTTCTCCTCACCGCCGGTGACTTCTAAAGCTAGCCAAACCCCCTTCTCCGGCTATAAATACCCCTCTCGCGATGCCCTAAGGGACCGGACCTTGACACTCGATCAAACACACTAAACTCTCGGTTTTGCTCTTCGATTCAATTTTGTTTTTTTCTCTTCTTCGATCATTTGAAGTAAGGATTCTCTTTCACTTAATATTCTGCTTTTATTATCAAGAATTATGGATGAATTCCTGGTTTGCTATCTGATGGATTTACAAGATTATTTGCTCTCGTGCTTTTAGTAAATTCTATATATAATTTNTCCTCAACGCATTTTCTCCTCACCGCCGGTGACTTCTAAAGCTAGCCAAACCACCTTCTCCGGCTATAAATACCCCTCTCGCGATGCCCTAAGGGACCAGACCTTGACACTCGATCAAACACACTCAACTCTGGGTTTTGCTCTTCGATTCAATTTTGTTTTGTTCTCTTCTTCGATCATTTGAAGTAAGGAATCTCTTTCATTTAATATTCTGCTTTTATTATCAAGAATTATGGATGAACTCCTGGTTTGCTATCTGATGGATTTACAAGATTATTTGCTCTCGTGCTTTTAGTAAATTCTATATATAATTTAATTCATCCGATTCTTCCTAAGCCAAGCATTTCTCCGTGAAGCAATTGAGGTTCCTTTGAATTGCAATTCTCATTTCTTGTATGATTTAGTTTGATAAATATGTGCATATTTCTGATTTGGTGATTGTCATAAACCCAAAGAGATTTGGGTGCAATCATATGCCATGCTTTGGTTCAATTTTTTTCCAAGGATAAATGGTTTGATATCTTCTTTTCTTTCTGAAATATAAAGAATAACTGAATAATTGGTGAAAGAAGGGAAGGAGATCAATAACTNCTGGTTCAATTTTTTTCCAAGGATAAATGGTTTGATTATCTTCTTTTCTTTCTGAAATATAAAGAATAACTGAATAATTGGTGAAAGAAGGGAAGGAGATCAAGAACTTGCAGTTCTTTGTTTATCTTCATGCACTGAATCTTCTTGGAGATAAAGATTGTCTTAACACTTTGAGAAATTTATACACATGCTAGTCATTACTGCTATGATTACATATATAACACCTAAATTACCAATCTGTATCTTCAGATTTTCTTAATTTGTATTTTCAATGTACAAGTGCATTTTTTTTTTATATAGTTATGTCAAAAAAAAATGTGAACCCACTGCTAGAGCTTTTCATGCTTAGCTTAATGCAAGATATTTACTTACCTACCACCTACTTCATATGTAGTTACATACAAACTTTATATGTTACATTAGAGTTGCCACATGTTCAGCATCAGAAAGTGAAATATACCTATTTTTATACATAGGTAGGGTTTTATGTTCTTCACATCAAAACATAACAGAGATTTAATTTGGGGTAAAGAGAACTACTTGATAACTACACTTTGTGTTTAACCTATACATTATCTAATTTTGGAAAAATTTTAATGGTTTGATGTCCAAAGTTTATTACTTACATATATAACACTTAAACAACGATGTATAAATGCTTTTATGAGCATGATAGTGGTAGCTAGGCTCCATGTGAAGGTGCCGCCGGTTAAATGTGTTACATCTCCTTCTTGAAAAGTTTGGAAATTTATCTTATTTTAAGGTATTGGGAACAAGGTGTCTAAATTATTGGATATGCATATGGAATATCAAAGTAGCTTATAAGTTGGAAATACTGGGTTAAAGGTGATGATGTATAGTACTATATTGATGCTTATATAACTGAAACTTTTAAACCAATATTCGATAGTAAGTTGCCCTTTTCAATCTTGTAGGTTGCTGGTGGCTTTAACCTTAACTTAGAAAGACTTGTGAACTACTTCTTTATAATATCATTCATTGAAATTTTGGAAAAATTACAAAATTACAAAAACATCACACATATGAACATTACATATATACGACATGTGGCTGAGGATTCTTGCCTGTTCATTTGTCAATCAATTGTTAGGGAATGGTAGTTGCCCAACCTTAAGAGGTGTTTTGATGGCGGCTACTATTCAATATTGGTATATAGACTTGCCTCGGTTGCTTGTGGGATTATAACGAATAAAAAGTCTATAATCGAGCCTATCTCCAATTTAAAATTTTTATACCCCTTTTGATTTTCCATATACATATCACTTAATCTTTTCTTANATAATTTAACTGAAGTGTTTGACCTTAGTGTCTAATCAAACCCATTTGATCGATTGATTGAGCCTTGGTGGCCGATCAAATTGAATCAATCATACAATTGATGTGACATGTGNTTGGCTCAATCCAAGGATAAATGGTTTGATATCTTCTTTTCTTTCTGAAATATTGGTGAAAGAAGGAAGAAGGGAAGGAGATCAAGAACTTGCAGTTCTTTGTTTATCTTCATGTACTGAATCTTCTTGGAGATGAAGATTGTTTTAATACTCTGAGAAATTTATACACATGCTAGTCAATACTGCTATAATTACATATATAACACCTAAATTACAAATCTGTATCTTCAGATTTTCTTATTTTGTATTTTCAATGTACAAGTGCATTTTTTTTTTATATAGTTATGCCAAAAAAAATGTGAACCCACTGCTAGAGCTTTTCATGCTTACCTTAATTCAAGATATTTACTTACCTACCACCTAATTCATATGTATTTACATACAAACTTTATATGTTACATTAGAGGTGCCACATGTTCAGCTTCAGAAAGTGAAATATACCTATTTTTATACATAGGTAGGGTTTTATGTAAAGTAAAAAAAGAATAAATTTATGTGTCGAATGTGTAAATATATAGGAATTAAGTGGTGTGTATGTAAATCTGCCCTTATTTGGTTTACTTCGAGTTGTGTGTTTTAATGTTTTGATGTGTTCTTCACATCAAAACATAACAGAGATTTAATTTGGGGTAAAGAGAACTACTGCATAACTACACTTTGGGTTTCACCTATACATTATCTAATTTTGGAAAAAAAATTAATGGCTTGATGTCCAAAGTTTATTACTTACATATATAACACTTAAACAACGATGTATAAATGCTTTTATGAGCATGATAGTGGTAGCTAGGCTCCATGTGAAGGTGCTGCCGGTTAAATGTGTTATATCTCCTTCTTGAAAAGTTTGGAAATTTATCTTATTTTAAGGTATTGGGAACAAAGTGTCTAAATTATTGGATATGCGTATGGAATATCAAAGTAGCTTATAAGTTGGAAATACTGGGTTAAAGGTGATGATGTATAGTACTATATTGATACTTATATAACTGAAACTTTTAAACCAATATTCGATAGTAAGTTGCCCTTTTCACTCTTGTAGGTTGTTGGAGGCTTTAACTTTAACTCTGAAAAAGTTGTGAACTACTTCTTTATAATATCAGTCATTGAAATTTTGGAAAAATTACAAAATGACAAAGACGTCAGACATATGAACATTACATATATACGTCACATGTGGCCGAGGGTTCTTGCCTGTTCATTTGTCAATCAGTTGTTAGGGATTGGTAGTTGCCCAACCTTAAGAGGTGTTTTGCTGGCGGCTACTATTCAATATTGGTATATAGACTTTGATGCCTCGGTTGCCTGTGGGATTATAACGAATAAAAAGTCTATAATTGAGCCTATCTACAATTTAAAATTTTTATACCCCTTTTGATTTTCCATATACATATCAATTAACCTTTTCTTATGAAAATATGTATGCTCAAATTTCCATAGTTGAACTTCAAATATTTGTCTAACCATTTTCTCTTTTATACACTTTTATTATATAATTTTAATTTGTTTTATAGTCTCATCAGAGACGGCAGATATGTACTGACATTTCTTTTTTTACTACACTTTACTGTACATATTTTTTCACACATGTCCTCTTAATATTGCTGCCAATCCTCTTTATCGATGCTACTCTTTAGTGTTGTTACTCTTTACTGCTTTTTACTTTTTGTTGTTTTGTACTCTTTATTGCTTTTCTAGCATGCTTATATAGTACCCTAGGGTAGCAAAAATAAAACATAAACTTAGGATTGAAATATTATAGCACATAACCAAAATACACTTTTTAATTTCAAAACCTTTCAAAATTCCATAATAAACATTTTCAAAACCACAAATAATGTTTTCAAACTCCAATAAACTAATAATAAAATAGGTTCTCTCTTCCTCTCTCTTTTTCTCGGAACGAGACAACTATGCGGTCGAGTGACGATTCATTTTCGGGTAGCAGTTGACCAACAAAAATATAGTTGTGTAAAATTTATAAAGTTGACTCCGTTTTATAACGGTGTCAAAAACTTGATGTGGTATTTTATGAATAATAACATTAAAACACTTAATGTTGGTATTCTACGCAAGTATACGTATCGTTATCAAGTAATATAAGACTTTCTTTTTAAGTCCCAAATATTGATCCCATGAGGAATGTTGAAATTTGGAATGATAAATTAACTAGGAAATTCACAGAAGTAAAACGAAATCACTGTCACTAATTTCAAATGTTTAAGATACTATGAAAGCTAAATTATTAACTGCTAGCATAATTTAAATGCAAGGTTTAAAATTAATAATTACTAAATGATGTTTATGTGATTAAGCTTTCTAATATGAAAAAACATCTTTCCCACTACAATGAGTTTTTGGTGAAATGAGATGAGATAAATGATTTAAATATGTATTGTGCCAAATAGGAGCAATTTTAATTCTCTACCCTGATTCAGTGTTATAGAAAATCATTGGCTAATCTTAGGTTTAGTCACTAAATCCGTGGCTAGGCTAGGAGGATACTGACTCCCACTTCAGAGCTCCCACTTCCCTTCCCTTAAAGGCTAACTNGTAGTATGTGTTTTAGATAGAAGAATTTGTCAGCTTTAAAATTAATATACCAAAACAGAGTCATAAACTTTTAGCCTACCAACAAGTGATGCATTCATCTTTCAAGATGATATATCATTTTTGGTATTGTACTCATCTATCTAAACTATTAAATATATGAAATCTAATTAGTCTCTTTGTTTTTCAAAATAAAGAGTATTATTTTCAAAATCAAAATTACATTATATATAAAATTTAAATTTAAAATTTTACTTATTTTCAAAATTAGCCGACAGTGTAGCGAAGCTACCTTCGAATTTGGTAAATGTCGTGAGAGGATTTCTTCAATTCTTTGAAGAAAACTCCTCCACAACTTGAAGAATGAAATGACCAAAGGGCGATTTCATCTCTCCATAAAAGATTGGAGCAACCATAATGGTGGGAAATTCAAGTTCCTACTATTGAGATCATTGATCTAGAGGTTTAGGAGAACCAAAGATTCTTAGGGATTTGCGACGTAAAGCTCTTAAATTAAGGGGCTTCTTCCTCTAACACAAAATATTAAAGCTTAAATCTCTCACATCCATACGTAAGGGGGTCATTAGGAATGAAATTTCGAGAATTTTAGAAAATTTTCACCCGTGGGGAGGTTGATGAAGCATTCTCTTTGCTTATTCCTCGCTCTTATCTTGTCAGGATGAAGCTCTCCTTTTTTCTTAGAAGAGGTGAAGCTGTCCTTCTTCACCAACAATGGAAGAAGCTCTCCTCTAAGAGAAAAATTCAAAGCTCCAAGCGATTTCCCCATGTTTCTCTACTTTTCCTTAAGCAATGAAGGAGTCGATGAAGGAAAATGAGGGATAATGGGGTGAAAATGAAGAATATGAAGTAGGAGAAGAAGTTGGAAGAAGAGTAAGTGCTTCCTCATTTCCTCGAGCTCTCCTCTCAGCCTTCTTTTCTCCTTTTCAAAAATTGAAAAGTCTCCCCGTTTCCTTAGCTTTTGTCAAGAAAAAAAGCCTCCCTCGCTCTGGTTGAGCCCATCTTTCTACTTCGTACGTTTGTTTGGGGCACCTAGGCACCAATGGTGTGTCCTCTATTATGTTTGGAGCAAGCTACAATAGCTCCTAGCACTTATGTGTCAATTGGGGGTGCTTGATCGCTAACTTCTCTATTTATTGAAAGGAGCGCCATAACCATGGCTTGGCGCATATGCACCCATATTTGGGTGCATAGGAAACCACACTGCTGCTAGGCACCTCTTCTTGGGTGCTTAGGCGCCATCCCATAAAAAAATATTTATTTTTTTGGTCTTTTCTTCCCTTCTTTGACGAGGCTTTGTGCAGAGGATTTTAGGGAACCCTGGACCTTTGAAGGATATCCAGAAATAAAAATAGGCTCTCCTACATTGTGGTGGATACTGGGGGTGCGCCAGATCAAATGAAAATTGCCGCCCCGGGCTAAGTATAGCATGAATGGTCCGGGACTCAATTTTATGCCTGAATGTCTGTTTAAAGGTTTTTTTTATGCAGAAGATATAGGAAACCATGTATCATTAAAACATGACCTGTAACTCAAAAATGAATATTCTAGAGGTTTTAATTTGGAGATTTTAGTTTTGACAGGCATCCCAAACCCCCGCGTGTGTGGGTCGGTTTGAAACTCAATTTTGCCAAAACGTGTGTGGAAGAGTTTCATGATAGCCCTTGACCACGAGAGACTTTGAATAGATGGAGTATAGTCTCTAAACACCATAATTGACATTAAATGTGTTTCAAGTAAGAATTAACATCACCCTACAATGAATTCTCCGGGTAGGTTGAATCAGTTTCAATCCTGTTTCCGTGCTCGAGGCACATACTAGAAGGCCCTACTGGATGTCTTGGACTGTGNCAGTTTCAATCCTGTTTCCGTGCTCGAGGCACATACTAGAAGGCCCTACTGGATGTCTTGGACTGTGNGCCTTATCTCAAGTGATTTTGATTGGATTTTTAAATTCTCCTTTCTTCAATTATGTATCCTACAAAGAAAAGTNACCTTATCTCAAGTGATTTTGATTGGATTTTTAAATTCTCCTTTCTTCAATTATGTATCCTACAAAGAAAAGTGCCAAATTGAGTTAACACTACATGTTTTCCGCTTGCTCGGTATGAATTCAAGGACTGACACAGGCGAGCTCGAAACCAATGTGGGGGCTTTATATACCCCAGTGTGGGCGCACCGCACCATCAGTGTACAGGCATGGGAGCTTTGCACCTGTAATGTCCCTAATTGCTTGGCCTTCTGCTAGGATGTTGTGGAGGTGTGAATGCATCCAAAGCTCCACAACTACAACATTGTTATGCATTCTTTAAGATTTGCTCAATCTATAAATAAATAATACCATCTAATGTAAATGCTTTATATAAAAATCTAATTACTCTTTTGAAATTTTAATTTAGAATAATTAGTATGGTTACAAAATAAGTTTTTATATTTAAAATGTTATTTTCATGTCTCATAAGAATGGTAATAAAACTTTGAAATTAATCTTTTAAGAGCCCTCTTTGCTTGTCATATATTAAAAATACAAACCACACAACTTATCACAGACTTCAATCAGTGACATTTATGATGTCTCACGACATATTCAACTAGCTAGGTAGAGGAATGAATGTGATTGATGGGTGGCAGCATAAGACAAAATTTTTTGTTAACGGATGGTGGCGGCGATAACGGACGATGATTGTCATGTGTGGAAACAAGAGGTTGTAAGAACTCATTTGTATTAGAAGAGCAGCTGCTTCGTAAGTGTTGTAGCCATGAGACTTATAGATCTGAGTTCTTATAATAAACAATAAAATAGTACAATTAGGATTGATGAAATTAAGCTATTACAAAGATATGTTGTATAAATAAAGACTAGAGAGTATTCTAGGAGGTAAAAATGTAATCCTGAAGCTTGGAGTAGTTGGCAGGGAGAGTGGAGTTCCTTGTGCTGCCTAGTGGGTTATGCCCCCTTAAGCTGACTATCAGGTGAAGTTATATTGACCTTGTTGCAAAGTGTGTTGAAGGTAGAGGTTGTATGACTTCTTATGAAGATGTCAGCTACTTGATTCAAAGAGTTGATATGTAGTATTTGAACATCCCTCGATGCGATGTGATCCCAAATAAAGTGGTAGTCTAACTCAATATATTTCATGCGAGCGTGGAAGATTGGATTGAGTGATATGGTGATAACAGAAGTATTGTCACAGAAAATTAGTGTGGGATTGTTGTTAAGAATATTGAACTCTTGTAGGAGTCATCTAATTCATAAGACGTTTGTTGTATCTGCAGTGAAAGTGTGATATTAAGCTTTTGTGGATGAACGAGCCATCACCTTTTGATTTTTAACTTCCATGAGATGATGGTGCTGCCAAGAAATGTGCATAAACTAGTTATAAAGCGTCTGTCTTGTGAGTCACTAGATCAATCAGAGTCAGAATAGGTGCGAAGCTGTCTATTCTCGTTGGTGATGGGAAGAACAAAATTGATTGTTCCTTTGAGGTGCTGCAACAGTCACTTGATCAGTTGAAAGGGGTAAATGAATGGGCGATGCATCCGTTGACGTATGTAGTTGATGAAAAATGTGATATTTGGCCTGATTATGATGAGGAATTAGAGAGAGATGGTAGTTGTCAATATTGTGTAATATCATGGAACTCTTGTAATGAGTTTTGGTCGGGTTTTAGCTTGAGTGGAAGAGGGGCATGGACAAGTTTGTAGGAGGACATGCCGTGTTGTTAAAGGGAGAAGAAGTAGGAAGATTATTTTAAATGGTATCCCAGTAGTGTTGGTTGGGTGGTAATGTTGAGGAAGGTTGTGATATGACCTAGCTCTTTTATTTAGAACTTGGTTTCGAGGTTTTGTATGAGGCTGGTAATGGTTAATGGATTAATGCTCGTGATGAGGATATCGTCCACATAGACGAAGAAGTAGGTTATGGTTTATTTGTGGTTGTAGATAAGGTGGGAGTCCATGGTGTTAATATGAAACCCTTCAGTTGTCAGGTGAGTGATAAGTGTCGAGTACCATTTCCTTGGTGTTTTTTTTAGACAATAGAGGGCCTTTTTTAGAATACATGCCTTGTGAGGATATTGGGATATTGAGAGTCATTGAAAATTGTTAGTAGCCATTTCTTCTATTAAAGAGTGCTTCCTCAAAAAGTTTTGACATTAGTGATCCTCATGCAGCAGCATCTATAACAGATCTAAGTGATGCTACTAATCAATTGTAAAAAGTTTGAATTATTAACTAATATGGCAAAAAATTGTGTGGACATTTTATAAGGAGATCTTTAAATCTTTCCCAAGCTTCATATATCGATTCCCCTTCAAAGTGACAAAAAGATGTAATATCGTTTCTAAGCTTAGCGATTTTAGAGGGTGGAAAATATTTAGCCAAAAATTTTTGTGATAGTTCTCCCCAAGTTCTGATAGATCCAGGTGCTAATGAATTTAACCAAGCTTTAACTTTATCCCTTAATGAAAACGTAAAAAATCTAAGCCTAATAACATCATTAGACACTCCATATTATTTAAAAGTAGCACAAATTTCAAGAAAACTAGCAAGATGTAAGTTAGAATCTTCAGTAGGTATTCCTCCAAATTGATTATTTTGTACAATTTGGATAATAACAGGTTTAAACTCAAATGAATTTGTAGCAACATCAGTATTTTGAATAGTTAAGTAAAGTTCATCTGTTGTCGGATTAGCATAATGTTTTAAATGTCTTTGTCAATTTTCATTTATTTGATTATCTAAGTTATTCGTCATTTCGTTCAAATTTTTAATTTTTTTTGTTGTTTGCGAATTTTTCAAATAGTACGTTCTAATTCCAAATCGTAAGGTATTAAACCTTCAAATCCAATATTTTGCATAAACAAATATAATAAATAAAGAATTTTTTTTTAAAAAAATACTCTTAAATATATATAGTTATATAATTTTTAGATTTTTGATTATATATATTTTTTGATTTTTTTATATTTTTATATTTTATCTCTAAATTTCGTAATTTACTGTTATATTTCCCGACAACGACTCCAAAAACTTGATCCCGTAAAAATATAGTTGTGTAAAATTTATAAAGCTGACTCTGCTTTACAACAGCGTCAAAATCTTGATGTTGTATTTTATGAATGTTAACATTAAACACCTAATGTTGGGATTATACACAACTATACGTATCATTATCAAATAATATAAGTCTTTCTATTTAAGTCTCAAATATCGATCCCAGAGGAAGATTTAAGTTTGAAATGATAAATTAACTAGGAAATTCACAGAGATAAAACAAAATTATTGTCACTAATTTTGAATGTTTGAGATACTATCAAAACTAAATTATTAACTACTAGCANCTTGTTGCCATGTATAAAAATATAAATTTAACACGATAGTGATATAAAAGATTTCAGTGATATGCATATAATTATAAATATATATTTCTTTCTTATATTACACTTTTCAAACCCTATTTTACCAATTTATAGATCTAACATTCCCACAATTTTTATGTAGTAATATTTATTGCTTATAATGAGAAAATATCAAGGGCATCTAACTCGAGCAAATATTAGGTGTGAAATTCACATACATGCAGACTTCAGTACATGATTGTATTCATGAGTACAATCATGAGTACAATCATGAATACGACCCTGTATGATATGATTGTACTGAAGTCCCATAAATGCAAATTGCTGTGCACCGCATCTACGATAGCAAATAAGAGTTGCAAGCAACTAATATTTTCTAGCTCATAATAGGCTACCGTTGCAAGTACAAGTCATTTTAGCTGTAAGAGCTCAGGCGATGAATTCCGACCGTTAGAATTCAGATTTAAACTGCCGATAAGCCATTCACGCGTTCATAACTCATGCTCGGCTGTAACCTTTCCACCCTATTCCTGCTGCAAGCCAACACAGCGGTCATCTTTCTCCTCCCCCTCTTTCTCAAATTCATGGCCTTATGAAGAATACAATGCTCTATCTGTCTACGCGTATTCACCGAAAGCGAAGCTGTTTTAATTTCTAAACAAAGAAAAAAAAAAACTAATAAAAGCCAGAGAGATACATCAATCCCCTCTGCAGCCTTTCTTATTTAATTTCTCGCAGCAACTGCTCGTTTTCCCTCTCTGTCTTTGTNCTTTACAACATATTTGAACAATTCAATTGGCTAGATCGAAAAGTAAATTAAAAGCGAAGTTGAAAAATCATCACAATTTATTTTAAATTTTAACATTGACACATCCAAATTATTTCTTCATTTCACCATATCTCAGAGTAGGGAGAAATATAAAGGAAACTACTCAGACTTCATGAGAAAGATATAACAAAATACAAATTTCATAGATAAAAGAAAGTTTATACAACAGTAATAAACAAACAATACTTACCTGAAACTCTTTCTCAAAGCAAATTCCTTGTAGCTTCTCTTAGGAAATTTAAGAGGAAGAAATGTCTCACTTTTCTTCCTCTCCAACACTTCTTAGAGAATAATTCACACTTCAACTACCACACAAACTCAAACTATACAAAAAATAACTTACTAATGGCGTGAAATGATGTAAAGTGACAAGAAGTGAGCAAAAGAGGGCGATGTATGACAAATAGGAGCGAATAAAGATGAAGGAGAGCCTCATTTCTGATCAATTTTGGCTTTAAATAGAGTCCAGGGTCGGTTCTCCAATAGGTGCATCCAAAAACTCTTCAAAAAGTGTCAAAATTCATCGAATCTTCTAGAAACAGGGTCTGCACCGACACTGGCACCATCGGCGCCAGTGGTAAACATAAAAAATACATTATATTAAAATGCAATATCATAAAAAATGAGTATAAAATATGAGTTTAAAAATGCATATATTTTTGGTGTATCAACAATCGAGACTATAATATAATGTAGTGAGAGAAGCTTTAACTGAACTCCATAGGCTTAAATAACATATACTCTTAGGACTTTGAGGTTATTCGTCTGGTACGACGTAAATCATTACACTGTCTTTTAGGACTTCTTACGATTGTATATCATATGATATAAGTTCTAAAGTGTTTAGGGTTCCAATGTCATCATTCAGTTCGACATAAATCCTCTTATTTTCTCGTGCTATTTGTATATCACATGTAGACATAAGTCCCGAGTGTCAACATAATTTACAAGACAAATATATTATAAATAATTTCCATTTTAAAGATATAAAGCCAAACCATAGATTAGTTTGAGATGTCACTGAAGTTTTTTTAGTATCTTTGATATCTTCTATTTTTTTTGCTTTGGATTACAAAAATAACTGTTTCTACTTGAGCCTATCCCACTTGACTTTTTCTATAAACAATCGTGGAAACCTAAACATTGAATTCTTGAAGATGAAACCCGATCTTAATCTAGATTTTTCTTAGGCGACCTCGGTTGCTTATGATGTAATTAACCATAGGGGTTTGCCTCTATAGGGAATTAAGAACCCAAATTAATCTAAACCCTGTGTAATCTGTGTTTTAAATAGAATAATTTGTCAGCTATAAAATTCACATACCAAAATAGAGTCATAAACTTTTAGCCTACCAACAAGTGATACATTCATCTTTCAAGATGATGTATCATTTTTGGTATCGTACTCATCTATCTAAACTATTAAATATATGAAATATATTTAGTCTCTTTGTTTTTCAAAATAAAGAGTATTATTTTCAAAATCAAAATTACATCATATATAAAATTTAAATTTAAATTTTACTTATTTTCAAAATTAGCCGACAGTGTAGCGAAGCTACCTTTGAATTTGGTAAATGCCGTGAGAGGATTTCTTCAATTCTTTGAAGAAAACTCCTCTTCAACTTGAAGAATGAAATGACCAAAGGGCGATTTCATCTCTCCATAAAAGATTGGAGCAGCCATAATGGCGGGAAATTCAGGTTC
>JXCR01060211.1:328228-360415 GCA_002079205.1 Phalaenopsis hybrid cultivar
CAGCCATAATGGCGGGAAATTCAGGTTCCTACTATTGGGATCATTGATCTAGAAGTTTAGGAGAACCAAAGATTCTTAGGGATTTGCGACGTAAAACTTTTAAATTAAGGGGCTTCTTCCTCTAACACAAAATATTAAAGCTTAAATATCTGACATCCATACTTAAGGGGGTCATTAGGAATGAAATGTCGAGAATTCTAGAAAATTTTCACCCGTGGGGAGGTTGATGAGGCACTCTCTTTGTTTATTCCTCGCTCTTACCTTGTCAGGATGAAGCTCTCCTTTTTTCTTTGAAGAGGTGAAGCCATCCTTCTTCACCAACAATGGAAGAAGCTCTTCTCTAAGAGAAAAATTCAAAGCTCCAAGCGATTTCCCCACGTTTCACTGCTTTTCCCTAAGCAATGAAGGAGCCTATGAAGGAAAATGAGGGAAAATGGGGTGAAAATGAAGAATATGAAGTAAGAGAAGAAGTTGGAAGAAGAGTAAGTGCTTCCTTTTTTTCCCGAGCTCTCCTCTCAGCCTTCTCTCCTTTTCAAAAATTGAAAAGTCTCCCGGTTTCCTTAGCTTTTCTCAAGAAAAAAAAGCTTCTCCCGCTCTGGTTGAGCCCATCTTTCTACTTCATACATTTGTTTGGGGCACCTAGGCACCAATGGTGTGTCCTCTATTATGTTTGGAGCAAGCTACAATAGCTCCTAGCGCTTATGTGTTAATTGGTGGCGCTTGAGTGCTAACTTCTCTATTTAGTGAAAGGAGCACCATAACCATGGCTTGGCGCATATGCACCCATATTTGGGTGCATAGGAAACCACACTGCTTCTAGGCACCTCTTCTTGGGCCCTTAGGCTCCATCCCATAAAAAAAATATTTATTTTTTTGGTCTTTTCTTCCCTTCTTCGACGAGGCTTTGTGCGGAGGATTTTAGGGATCCCTGGACCTTTGAAGGATATCCAAAAATAAAAATAGGCTCTCCCACATTGTGGTGGACAATGGGGGTGTGCCAGATCAAATGAAAATTGCCGCCTCGGGCCGAGTATAGCATGAATGGTCCGAAACTCAATTTTATGCCTGAATGTCCGCTTAAAGGTTTTTTTTTTTAATGCAGAAGCTACAGGAAACCATGTATCATTAAAATATGACATGTAACTCAAAAATGAATATTTTAGAGGTTTTAATTTGGAGACTTTAGTTTTGACAGGCATCCCAAACCCCCGCGCGTGTGGGTCAGTCTGAAACTCAATTTTGCCAAAACGCATGTGGAAGAGTTTGATGATTGCCCTTGACCACGAGAGACTTTGAATAGATGGAGTATGGTCTTTAAACACCATAATTTACATTAAATGTGTTTCAAGTAAGAATTAACATCACCCTACAATGAATTCTCCGGGTAGGCTGAATCAGTACCAATCCTGTTTCCGTGCTCGAGGCACATGCCAGAATGTCCTACTGGATGTCTTAGACTGTCAAAGATTGAAAAGTCCCGTATCATTCAAGTGGACATCCTGCGCATGTGTCATCAAAAATTGATTCCAACAACAATGCAAAGTAATGAAGCACCGTGCAAAGTAATGAAAAATGAAGATTGTGTAAGACATATCCCCATGACAGTGCAACAATGTACCCCTATGAAGGCATAACAATGTACCTCAAATACGGTGCAACGACGCACCCTTAAGACATTGTAAGAAATGCACCCCGTATAAGTTGTAACGAAACAATCCCATACAGGATCATTAGTAAAGCTGTATCAAGCATTCGATGATAACTCCCTAAAATAACTGTTAAGACACTAAATTATTTATCTACCGTCATGAATCTTGTGATGCACAACAATAATAAATTAGTGGTAGGTACGTTTACAAATTTTTTACACAATACTATCTTAACATCTACATAGCACTCAAAACATGTCTAATTGCTTATTCCGCCCCCAAAATCTCCTATCTACACATTTCACCCCCAAAACCCAAATATTTTACATGGGTGGCACATTTTGTCCTCTTTGTTCCACTCCACCTAAACTCACACTGGAAGGACTTACCACTATGACTAATCTAACTCGGGTGCTCCATTTCTCTTTCATGACCTGACCTTTGTTTGAAGATCACCCCGGTGCCCTAACTTGTTCCATTGCTAGCTTCTGGTGGTAATATGTGAGAAGATAGAGGTAGTTGTACTCTATTGCATGGATGAGGGGGTGCTATGTTGGGGTTGTGATGTCAAGGTGCATGCAACTACCAAGCTCACCTGAAAACACAAAGAGTACACTCATCTTCCCCGGCTGCGCCTAGGTTGCCTTAAAAATCCCTATTGTGATAACTGCCAGGTATGGAACCGGCTCCTCCAATGAAGGTTTCGTTTGGGGCAGCGGTGCGGTGGCGGTGCTACATCAAATTGTAGTTTTTGCTCACTTGGATAAACTGTGTTTCGATAACTTTTTCAAAAAGTTGCCTCTAAAATCAGCATTTTGCCACCGGTTCTGGCTAGGCGCGGTCTAATCTTTTTTTTTTAAAAAAATTGTAATAGCCACAATAATTTTTTGTAATATCTTATTATTCTTTAGCAGCTTCACAAATACTTCTTAATAAGGCACAACTGACCCAAACAGACCCTAAGTAGTTTTTTTTTAATATTTATTTCAATATTTATTTCATTATGTAACATGCACCAAAACTTGTAAGTTGCCTTCTGTCATCTATTTGGAAGAAATAAGCATTCATGTTTTCCATCAGCATCATTATAATCATCAAGCCTTATCTCAAGTTATTTTGATTAGATTTTTAAATTCTCCTTTCTTCAATTATGTATCCTACAAAGAAAAGTGCAAAACTGAGTTAACACTACATGTTTTCCGCTTGCTCGGGATGAATTCAAGGACTTGACACAGGCCAGCTCGAAACCAATGTGGGGGCTTTATATACCCCAGTGTGGGCGAGCACGCACCATCAGTGTACAGGCACGGGTGCTTTGCACCTGTAATGTCCCTAAGTGCTTGGCCTGCTGCTTGGATGTTGTGGGGGTGTGGATGCATCCAAAGCTCCACAACTACAACATTGTTATGCATTCTTTAAGATTTGCTCAATCTATAAATAAATAATACCATCTAACGTAAATGCTTTATATAAAAATCTAATTACTCTTTTGAAATTTTAATTTAGACTAATTAGTATGGTTACAAAATAAGTTTTTTATGTTTAAAATATTATTTTCATGTCTCATAAGAGTTGCCCTACCATGTTAAGAAATTAAGATGCACTTATTTACAATGGTAATAAAACTTTGAAATTAATCTTTTAAGAGGCCTCTTTGCTTGTCATATATTGAAAATACAGACCACACAACGTATCACAGGCTTCAATCAGTGACATTTATGATATCTCACGACATATTCAACTAGCTAGGTAGAGGAATGAATGTGATTGGTGGGTGGCAGCATAAGACAATTTTTTTTGTTAACGGATGGTGGCAGCGATAACAGATGATGATTGTCATGTGTGGAAACAAGAGGTTGTAAGAACTCATTTGTATTAGAAGAGCAGCTGCTTCATAAGTGTTGTAGCCATGAGACCTATAGATCTCAGTTCTTACAATAAACAATAAAATAGTACAATTAGGATTGATGAAATTAAGCTATTACAAAGATATGTTGTATAAATAAAGACTAGAGAGTTTTCTAGAAGGTAAAAATGTAATCCTGAAGCCTGGAGTAGTTGGCAGAGAGAGTGGAGTTCCTTGTGCTGCCTAGTGGGTTATGCCCCCTTAAGCTGACTATCAGATGAAGTTATATTGACCTTGTTGCAACGTGTGTTGAAGGTAGAGGTTGTATGACTTCTTATGAAGATGTTAGCTACTTGATTCAAAGAGTTGATATGTAGTATTTGAACATCCCTCGATGCGACGCGATCCCGAATAAAGTGGCAGTCAACTCAATATGTTTCATGCGAGCGTGGAAGATTGGATTAGTGATATGGCAATAACAGAAGTATTGTCATAGAAAATTGGTGTGGGATTGCTGGTAAGAATATTGAACTCTTGTAGAAGTCATCTAATTCATAAGACATCTGTTGTATCTGCAGTGAAAGCGTGATATTCAGCTTTTGTGGATGAATGGGCAATCGTCTTTTAATTTTTAACTTCCATGAGATGAGAGTGCTGCCAAGAAATGTACATAAACTAGTTATAGAGCGTTTGTCTTGTGAGTCACTAGCTCAATCGGAGTCTGAATAGGTGCGAAGCTGTCTATTCCCGTTGGTGATGGGAAGAACAAAATTGATTGTTCCTTTGAGGTGCCACAACAGTCACTTGATCAGTTGAAAGTGGTAAATGAGTGGGCGATGCATCTGTTGACGACAAATGTGATATTTGGCCTGATTATGATGAGGAATTGGAGAGAGGTGGTAGTTGTCAATATTGTGTAATATCATGGAACTCTTGTAATGAGTTTTGGTCGGGTTTTAGCTTGAGGGGAAGAGGGGCATGGACAAGTTTGTAGGAGGACATGCTGTGTTGTTAAAGGGAGAAGAAGTAGGAAGATTGTTTTAAATGGTATCCCAGTGTGTTGGTTGGGTGGTAATGTTGAGGAAGGTTGTGATAGAACCTAGCTCTTTTAGTTAGAACTTCGTTTCGAGGTTTTGTATGAGGCTGGTAATGGTTAATGGATCAATGCTCGTGATGAGGATGTCGTCCACATAGACGAAGAAGTAGGTTATGGTTTGTTTGTGGCTGTAGATGAGGTGGGAGGGGTCGATGGTGTTAATATGAAACCCTTTAATAGTCAGGTGAGTGAAAAGTGTCGAGTACCATTTCCTTGGTGTTTTTTTTAGGCCATAGAGGGCCTTTTTTAGAATACATGCCTTGTAAGGATATTGGGATATTGGGAGTCATTGAAAATTGTTAGTATTCATTTCTTCTATTAAAGAGTATGCTTCATCAAAAGGTTTTGACATTAATGATCCTCCTGCAGCAACATCTATAATAGATCTAAGTGATGTTGCTAATCCATTGTAAAAAGTTTGAATTATTAACTAATCTGGTAAAACATGGTGTGGACATTTTCTAAAGAGATCCTTAAATCTTTCCCAGACTTCATATATCGATTCCCCTTCAAACTGACAAAAAGAAATAATATTGTTTCTAAGCTTAGCGGTTTTTGAGTGTGGAAAATATTTAGCCAAAAATTTTTGTGATAGTTCTCCACAAGTTCTGATAGATCCAAGTGCTAATGAATTTAACCAAGCTTTAGCTTTATCCTTTAATGAAAAAGAAAAAAAAGTCTTAAGCCTAACAACATCATTAAACATTCCGTCATATTTAAAAGTAACACAAATTTCAAGAAAACTAACAAGATGTAAGTTAGGATCTTCAGCAGACGTTCCTCCAAACTGATTATTTTGTACCATTTGGATAATAACAAGTTTAAGTTTGAATGAATTAGCAACAACATCAGGATTTTGAATAGTTAACTGAAGTTCATCTGCTGTCGGATTAGCATAATCTTTTAAATGTGTTTGTCAATTTTCATTTATTTGATTATCTAAGTTATTCGCCATTTCGTTCAAAAATTTAATTTTTTTTTTGTTGTTTTCGAATTTTTCTAATAGTACATTCTAATTCCGAATCGTAAGGTATTAAACATTCAGATCCAATATTTCACATAAACAAATATAATAAACAGATAAAAACTTCTTAAAAATATTCTTAAATATATATAGTTATATATTTTTGGATTTTTGATTTTTTTTATATTTTTATATTTTATCTCTAAATTTTCTAATTCACCGTTACTTTTCCTGACAACGGTGCTAAAAACTTGATCCCTGTAAAAATATATTTGTGTAAAATTTATAAAACTGACTTCCCTTTACAACGGTGCCAAAATCTTGATATTGTATTTTATGAATGTTAATGTTAAACACTTAATGTTGAGATTCTACGCAAGCATACGTATCGTTATCAAGTAATATAAAACTTTCTATTTAAGTTCCAAATATCGATCCCACGAGGAAAATTTAAATTTAAAATGAAAAATTAATTAGAAAATTCACGGAGATAAAACAAAATTACTGTCACTAATTTTGAATGTTTGAGATACTATCAGAACTAAATTATTAACTACTAGTAAAGATTAAATGCAAAGTTTAAAATAGTAACTACTAAACTATATTTATGTGATGAAATTTTCTAATATGAAAAAACAACTTTCCCACTACAATGAGTTTTTGGTGAAATAAGATGAAATAATTGGTTTAAATTTGTATTGTGCCAAATAAGAATAATTTTAATTCTCTACTCTGATTCAGTGTTATAGAAAATTATTTACTAATCTTAGGTTTAGTCCTTAAATTCGTGGTTAGGCTAGAAGAATACTGACTTCCTCTTCCCTTCCCCTGAAGGCTAACTCTCGCTTTAGTTCTTAAATATTAAGATCAAATTGGGGATTTTAATTTGTCACCTTAAAAATCTCCAATTCTACACCCAACAATGTATATTTCCCTATTTATTTGCACTTACAACGAAATACTCCTTCATGGACTTAAATGTGATTCTCACTATGTTGTAGAACTCATTCTCCATTTCTCGGATCTTATGTTTCACAACATATTTTAACAATTTAATTGGTCAAATCGAAAAGTAAGTTAAGAGCGGAGTTGAAAAACCATCACAATTTATTGTAAGTTTAACATTGACACATCCAAATTATCTCTTCATTTCACCATACCTCAAAGTAGGGAGAAAGATAAAGGAAACTACTCAGACTTCATGAAAAAGATACAACAAAACACAAATTTCATATATAAAAGAAAGTTCATACAACAATAATAAACAATAGCACTTATTTGAATCTCTTTCTCAAACAAATCCCTTATATCCTTTCTTAGGCAATGTAGGAGAAATCCCTCACCTCTCCAACACTCTTAGAGAAGAATTCACACTTAAACTCACCGCAAAAACTCAAAACTATAAAGAAAATAAATGACTAATGGTGTGGAATAGCGTGGAAGAATGCAAAGTGGCACGAAGTGGGGCGAAGAATGGGGCGAAGAGATGCAAAGAAAAACCAAGAGCGGGCGTAGGAGTGCAAAGAGAGTTTTTTCTGATCAATTTCGGCTCTAAATATAGCCTAAGGTCAATTTTCCAATAGGAGCATCCAAAAACTCTTCAAAAAACGTCCAAATTCGTCGAATTTTCTAGAAAGAGGTTCTGCACCGACATTGGATATTTTAAAAATAACTTATTAAAAATTGAAATAATTTTTTTATGCTCAACCATAACATGCTAAATAAGAAAATTGAAGACATTATCTATAATAATTTTTATGGGGAATTTACATACATATCACAAAATTATTTACATATACAAAATTTAAAATTTAATACTTTCATATATGACATTTTTGTGTCAAAATGTTATCGAAATATATGCATTAAAAGAAATATTTCAATAAAAAAGAAGTTAATATTATTGATATTAATGATTTAAGAGTGTCATAAGAATAAATATTAAACTTTAGGAGTTATACATACATACAGACATACATACATACATACATACATACATACATACATACATACATACATACATANTCATTAATTACTCTTTCTCTCTTTCTTGTGCACACATGCTCCATTTTCGTTGATTTTTATGGTTTTTTTTTCCATGTTATTGCTTTGTTCCTTGGCGTCAATGTATTTATTTTATGGATGCTTACAAATGTAAAATATAAATCTCAGGTTGATGTTTCCTTTTTGAATTTATCTATGATCATCATAAGGAAAATAGTTGTATTTTTACAAGAAAATATTATGCATGGATGGAAAAAAAATATTATATCCAGACTCTGGATGTGCGGACAACGGCCTACATGCAGCGAGGACGGCGGATGTCATATTAAATCCGCTGCATCAAATCTGGAATCCGAATGTAATATTTTTTTTGCCTACATGACATGCAGACGACGACATAAATCGCATCGCATCATGCATTATTATCACGCCGTATTAATGCACGGCGTAGTGTGATTCACGCTGTCATCCGCACGTCTGATTTATCAAACATATTATTTTCTGTGCTTAATGCGACCATTAGATTTAGGGCTTTGCTAGTTAATAAGTTTATGTGAGCACTCGAAGGAGGGAAATTCTCAGAAGTTGCAGTCGAATAGTTCCAATCAATTCTCTTTATATGCTCAAATGTGATAAGGATATTAAGGAAGCTTGCAGGTTTATGTGGTAGCTTCATATGAAGAGTGATTTTTATTTCAGAAATTATAGCGAAATGGTATCAACATGCATTTGAAGAATGAATTTTTCATCAATCTTAAATATGATCAGGAATAATGAAACCAACCTAGCAATAAGAACACTAAAATAATGTGATTTGATTAAAAATGATTGTATATGTGCACGACAAGATATACAAATATCAGCCATCAAATATTATATGAATGTAATATTGCCCAAACTTTGTTTGGTAAACCCTTTTGCTGTTAGAAGTATATAAGATTAAGTATACTTTTGGCTATTAGTTTTACGGCACTCATATTATGGGTTCTTAGATGAATCTATTGACAATTTATTGGGAATTAGATTTAATTTTCTTAAATTGAGTAAATCTTAAATGCAGTTTTTCCAAAGATTAAATTATATTTTTTTAGAAAAAGTTAATTAAAAGTTTAAATTTTAATATTGTTTCGACTTTTTGATTAATTTATTAGCAAATTCATATTATAGAATCAACATTATTTTTGGTTTGTAGGCTATTTATTGAGTTGTGGGACTCATTGTGACATGGTTGCTAAGCATTAAACTTGATATATCAATGATATGATGTATTTAATCATGTAAGTATATGAGTTCTCAAAAGATTAAAGCTTCCAAAAAAAAAGTGTTTCTCTCCTCATATTCAAATTTTAAAAGTTATAAACCTTAAAAGTTAAAAATATTCTTAATATGTCATCAACGAAATTCATCATTTGGCATGAAGCTCGAGGCGATCAATGCAGATCTCAAAGCATTTTTTAGTAAGAAATTTTTAAACTCCGATTAAAAATCGCCCAAAACTCGTATTTCAACAAGCTTACAGTCAAATGGGTTGGTTTAATGAGACAGACACAATGACATCATATTAAGTTAGGACAATCCAAGTCAAATCAAACTCTAATCGAGCTGTTAAGTCAATTTTTGAAGTTTCTAATGCCCAGTTGAAAAGTCAAATGGATTTCAAATCTAACAAGTTCTTAATTGAATCAAACATCTAGACGAGACTAATACAATAAGCCTACGATAATTCAATTTTGACATTATTAAAGCACTTAAATGTAAATAGAATGCCATCTAATTTAGGGAACTTGTCTGGGTCTTTCAATAAAATGGTTTGAATTTCTTCTTTACTTGCAGAGAGGCCATTCCCAAACTTTAGGTCCCCGTCATGAAGAGGGACCTAGACCTTGAACCAGAGGAGGCCGAGAACTCTGAGGAGAAGGAACTGAGGTCCAATATTATATATTAAAAGTCTAGCGAACGTCACCCGGTTCTATAACTGCCGACCACCATCGACCACCACCGCAAACCATCATTAAAGAATTTAGGCAAATTAGCGTAGCATCAATCCGACTCTAATTTGGGAATATTCCACTTCTAAATTGATTTGCATCAAAATTGAGGTCCATGCTAAACGAGTGTCGATAATGCAATTAGTGACGAACATGTCTGACACAAATAGCTTGTGTCTACCTTAAAGTCTGTCAGTGTTGCCGTTAACAAGCTTCAATGCAGTCCACTCTGACACAACATTTGACGTCAGAATTTGCATAATGCAGTGGATGCAAATTAGCATTATTATTTATGTCAACTTAATCTGAGATGCTATTTAGTATTGGAATGTATCAAATATAACAAAAGAATCATAGTTATTAGCGTTGAAATTTTTGACTCAAGTCCCACGCGAACCTTTAACAAATTTAAAAAATATATATAAGAAAATGATCGAATTTTCATAACCTGCAAATAATGAATCCATATCACAAATAAGTACCATCGGAACTCGGGATCTATATCACTAAGAAGTACTAACAATGAAAATAAATATAATTCTATAAATATTAATCAAAATATTTGAAAATTTACATTTGAATGCAAAATAAGTGTTTACATCAGCACAAAGAAAAAAATAGATAAACCTCTACAATGGGGAAACAACATCGAGGTTGTAATCATCCTCAACATCCCCTCCCTCCTCATTTATAGTTTTTTTTTTATTGATCGATGTGTTCGCCATAAATCTTAGATGATTTTCTATTTAAATGATCAAATATAAAAATTAAAGAATAATAGACTTCACATAGGAGAAGAAATATTACATCATAAAAAGATCTAATTATTCAGATGATGAAAATCTTCTAGGACTTTTGGGTCTAAATAAAATTTATTTATTTTTTAGCTTATAGATGTAAGATACAGTTTATTTTATTGTGGAGTCTAGTATCCCTACAAGGGAAATACATCATAATTAATTATATTTCTAAAGTTGTGAATTACAGAGAAAACTTTCAATCAAAATATTGACCTTTGTTACTTGGATTTCAAGTTTGGACTTTTAAAGTTGGTATTTCAGAGTAAAAGAAGGATTTGAATTTAGAATTAGAAGAATTAAGCTCAAAAGTTGGGACTTACGATTCAATGACGATGTGTCACGGAAAGACCTAGGACGAGGGATTTCAACATCCTAGGGATGACGATTTACTTAAAAGACTAAAATTGTAGAGACTTTGAATTGAATTTGATGTGGCCATAGTCTTTAATTCTATTTATTGGTTAGAAGGGTAATCTAACCTAAGCTTCTAGATTAGACTATTCTAAAATGTGTGCGGACTTGAGTTTTCTTCTACGTTGTCGAAACTAAGATTTATAGTTTGGATCTAACCTAGACTGTGGTTCTGAAAATTAGAGTTTGTCGATTTTAATTAATTTTAGAGTTTGATATTTAACTCATGCTTTATGTGATTTATAAGTTTATCGGTCATTGTGAAAATCAAAATTCTTCTAGGGCTAAAATTTTACATTTCACATATTTTATTAAAATATTCACGAGAAGAACCTACATGAGAGGTTTCCTTCCTCCTTTTCTTTTGGCCTTTTATTATTATTATTTAACATATATAAAGAATTACAAAGAGAATGAAACATGATTGAACTGTACATAAAATATGAAACATGAATTGAAACATGAAAGATGAAATTAATGTAGGTTAGGCTCATGACTTGGGCTAGGATAAGGTTGTATTTAGCTAGGGTTGGACAAGGTCAACTAGGGTCAGTTAAGGTTAACCAAGGCCAGCTAAGATTAGCAAAGATTAGTTGGGGCCAGCTAAAGTCAGCTAAAGTTAGCTAAGGTTGGCGAAGGTCAGCTAAGTTTGGTAGGGTTAGGTTTAGGTTAGATCGGTTTGTGAGAGGTTGGACTAGGTTATGTTGGGCTAATTTGGTTTAAATTAGGTCAGATCGGATTAGGCTGAGCTAGGTTTGATCGGGCTAGATGGGGTTAGGTTGGGTTAGGTTGGTTAGGTTGGGCAAAGTTGGGTTTTGCTAGATTGGGCTCGGTAGGGTCAATCTAAGTTAGGCTAGATTGGGTTGTGCTAAGTTGGGTTAGATTGGGCTGTGTTGGGCTACATTGGGCTATGTTGGGTTAGGTTGGGCTAGTTTAGGTAAGATTGGGTTCAATTGGGTCGTGCTAGTTTGGTCTAGGTTGGGCTACGTTTGATTAGGTTAAGATGGGCTAGGTTGGTTTAGGTTGGGTTAGGATGGCCTAGGTTGGGCTAGGTTGGGTAGGGTCGGGCCAGGTTGGGTTGCGTCAGGTTGGACTAGGTGGGGTTAGGTTGGGCTAGGTAAGCTTACATTGAGCTAGGTTGGGTTGGGTTAGCTAGGTTGGGTTGAGCTAGATTGGGCTACGTTGGGCTAGATTGTTTTAGGTTGGGCTAGGTTGGGTCAAACTAGGTTAGGTTAGGTTGGGTTGTGCTAGGTTGAGTCAGGCTAGGTTAGGTTAGGTTGGGCCTGGTTGAGTAGGGCTAGGCAGGACATGTTGGGCTAGATTGGGTTAGGTTGGGCTAGGTCAGGTCATGGTAGGTTTTGCTGGGTTGGATTAGATTGGTTTGGGCTAGGCTAACTTGTGTTAGGTTGGGCTAGGTTGAGTCAGGTTGGGTTGGACTAGGATGTGTTAAGTGAGGTTAGGTTGGGCTAGATGGTGCTTGGTTGAGCAAGGTTGGGTCTGGCTAGGTTAAGTTATGCTGGATTAAATTGGGTTAAACTTGGTTCTACTAGATTGGGTTAGGTTAGGTTGAGCTAGTTTGTGTTAGCTCTGTTCGAGTCAGGTTCGAGTTAGGTTGGGTTTGGGTCAATTTCAGTTCAGGTTGGGCTTGGGCCAACTCGAGTACAAGTCTGGTTCGAGTTTGGGTTCGGGTTAGATTGGGTCAAATTCGGGTCATGTTGGGTTCGTTTCATATTCTAATCAGGTTGGGTTCTAGTTAGATTCAGTTTGGATCAGGTTCAGGTTGGGGTTAGGTTCGAGTCTGGTTGAGTTTGGGTTGGGTAGGGTTCTAGTCTTGTTCAGGTCAGGTTGGGTTTGCGTTAGGCTAGTTCGAGTCAAGCTCAAGTTCAGTCAATTTTGGGTCAGGCTCAGGTTCGAGCTCCCAAACTCGAGCCTAACCAAATTATTTTACTTAATTAACTAATTAAAATAAAATAAAATAAAAGGAAGAATAAGTCTTACCGAAGGAGGAGCGTAGATGACCACCACCAACATCGCTTGAGAACTGAAGGAGAGAAGGAAGGAGGAAGAGAGGAAGCGGCGTAGTGAATGAGAGGGGCATGTGGCTATTTATAGGAGGCTGAGAGTGATAGAGTTGGTGGCGTGAGCAATTTCCTCCCATGGATTGACCCCAACGACTATTGATTACGGCAGAGATCGATGACCGTGCTCCCCCGATAGTTGGTGCTCCCACAGATTACAGTAAAGTTTATGATAGCAAAACAATGCATTGATTGGCCAGAATTGAGCGAAAGAGTTTGGGTTGTCGGTGGCATTGGGACACGCCTAGGCACGTGCGTGTTCCTGGGGCCAAGCACGGGTGTGCGCACGGTCGCTCTGGTTAAATTTGTGACGCGGATTCTCCACAACAGATTGTATGGGTGTGCATTGGCAAACCCCTAGATGGGCGCGGGCGTTCTGACAGACCCTTAGTTTGGCACTGGTGTGTGTGCACGTGTGCTTTGGCGTGCATGTAGCACATGCGAAGGCAAGCGCGTCTGCACAACGACATGCGCTTGCCCCCATGCCAATGTGTGCCATTGATGCCCTCAAGTGCGTCCGGGGAATGAAAAATTGGGAGTTTTGGCCTAATTGACAACCTAAGTATATTATGGATGAAATAAAGTAAAGTGATCCAACCATGAAATTGGTTTTGTTCAAAGAAATCCAAGTACGATGAAACTATGGGCCCCACACCCTGAAAAACTAAGATTTTGAATACAGCTTAGATGAACTTTAATTTTGTCAATTTTGATGTTCTAAGCTTAATTTTAATGTGTTTTGAGCTTCGGCTTGATTTGAGCTCATTCTGAGGGAGAAATCGTAATTATCGTCCAAATTATCCTAATAATTATTCAAATTGTCGAAGGCTAAATGAGCCTCATGATAAGTCTGATTTAAGCCTGGAGAAGCTCATTTGAATGATTTCAACGATCTGGACGCATTCACTAAGTCTGTTTTACAAAACTCCACTCTTTTTGAAAAAAAAATTACATGGAAAGAATTTTTATGCATAAAAGCTCACCACACAATTAATATAAAAAGCCATTTGATAGCTGTCATAACTTATTTCACACTATTCATATGTTGATATTGAACCAAAAACATTTCATAACATGAAATTCAAAGTAATATAATGATTCATGGAGGCAACGATAATTTCAGGGCATAAAAATAATAATTTCAGAATATTCCCTCATCGACTGCATTTCAGTCTAGCTTTAGGGTTTGATTGAAACTGATTGCTTTAATTTTCATTTTGCATATTTTATTTCAAGCTTATTTTAGATCCTTGAGGTGAATAAAGGGTTGACAAAAAATGATGTCAACAATGGTTCTCTTGCCACGGCTATATGCAATACTCTCCGCCAGATATGCTAGAGACTCTTCAACTCTCTGCTGGCCTTCACACATCCGACTACTCATCTGACAGATCTCATCATTGAGAGTATATAATATCGTCGTTATAAATGTTAGATCTTGCTGCTGCAATGTTGCCAACCATAATCTTCATAGTTGTGAGATTTTGGAGGAGTCAATATGTTGAGATCTAAAAAGGATTCAAATCCATTCGCAAGAAAAAAACTTTTATGAATTGTGCCTTCCATATGACATAATTTTCATAAGTGAGGGGGGTGTCAACCACTTCCTTGATATTTGTCTCCAAGAACTTCAAGGCAGCTAGAATGCTGATTTCCGTCACCATGTTGAGGGTGTCGGTGGACTCGTGCGAGACATGTCGAGAGATTGGAGATATGGAATCCAATTATCATGAAGCTTTGAAGCTCAAGCTCTCATACCATGAAAAAATCTTGAACAAAGAAGGAAAGTAAAGAGATAGAGATGAGTATAGAAGTTACACATGCTTTTTCATTATATTATCAGTCATTACATAAAGCCTGGTTTTATGGACACAGGCATGGCAAACATGTAAATAGCGTTGAAGGGTAGAACTAATACACTATATATAATATATATGTTATTGCTTGGAAGACATTCGCTGTGGCTGGGAGCAGAAGATTTAGGGTCCGTTTGGCGGGGATTTTTTTTTGCGTGGCACGGCGTCCCCCCCGAATCTGCACCATTTGGAACGACAATTTGATCTCGGCGGCTTTGCCGCGCCCCGACGGCCTTTTTTTATTATTTCATTTAAAAGAGGCAAAATCAATATTTAAATATCAGTTTTGACTCGACTGTATATAAATATCAATTTTGTCCAAATTTAATTTTTAAAATTATCTAGATTTTAGTTTTAAATATTTTTATAAATTTAATAATATTATTATTTTAAGTACTTTTTATATTAATTTTTTTTTTATATATGATTGCATGTAAGTAAATTACGAGGAAGAGATCAAGCCAAAGTGATTCGACCGTCTTTTTTTTATTATTATTTCAATGATGTTATAATTTGATATTGATTATTATTTTAATTTTAAATTATTTTAATTTAGCATTTTTCTAATAAAAATATTTAGATTTTCGTACATAAAATTACTTTGAAATTATAATAAAGTTAATTTAGGCAGTCAACATACTAAATTAGGAGTTTGTTTGGGGCAGCTGCAACTTATTGAATAATTTGCTTTTAAGTTGATTAAAAATAATCTGCCGATAAGTTAGGTGCGGTGGCTACTACAAATTTTTATTTTTTTGCAAAAGTCAGGTCGTAGCCAGAAAGCTGCCGGTTTTCAGCGTTTTGAAAACAAATAAGCTGTCAAAACGTAGTTTACCCAAACAAGCCAGTTGCATTTTCAAAATGTCATCGCACCAAATAAGTTGCCCCAAACATGCCCTAATCACATCATTTTTCTGTATCAAAATCTGAATATTTTTTTATTAGAAAAATATTACATATTAATAATTTTTAAAATTAATAACAAAATATAACATTTTTCAAAATAAAAAAAAGACATTCAAATTACTTGCTGGTAGTTAGAAACAAAGCCAGCTATGTTGTCCATGTTTTCAAATACTAGACACAAAAGGTTCACCATCAACCCTTAGATATACCTAATCTATTTCCTGTCATTGATGATGTATGAAATCTTATATCAATATTTAAATATAAAAAAATAATTAAACTAATAATCATATTAAATTTATAAAACTATTTAAAATGAAATCTAGAAAATTTATTTTTTAAAAAAATAAATGTGGACAAAATCAGCATTTATATATGCCAGTTTGACCTTTGACCGGTCAAAAATAATACATAAATGCTGATTTTACCTTTTTTTTACTTTTTTTTTTTTTTGGAAAAGTTTCCTTCTTGTTAAAATATTTTATTAATTTGTTTTTAAAAATTTCTTATTTTTTTCTTGTGGGGATTNATTTCTTATTTTTTTTCTTCTTTTATGTTTTTCTTGTGGGGATTGGAGAGAAAGGAGTCAAGCTCGTGTGGGGAGTTAGTGTTATGTGTACGAGAATGATAGCGGGTACAGGGGCTAGTTAAAACTAGACTAAGATGTTGGGCGGGATGGACTTGCTCGGACTTTGACATGTCAGACCGGGCTTGGGCCACTTGAGACTGATTTTTATTTAAAAAATCATAGCTAGGCCCTTCCACTAAATGGGTTGGCCCAACCCACATGCCTTTTAAAAAAAACTGATTTTGAATGTATAAAAAGATATTTCGTAAGAAAAAAAAAAAAGAATATCAAACTTGACACCTCTGAAAACCTGATGAAGACCTATTGAAGCTGAAGAGTAGAAAATATAGAGGAGATAGTAGAGAAAGGCAGCTACTATTCTGCTGTAATGTTCAATATTAATTAACCAAAACAGTAACAAGGAGAAATACATTATATATGTATGAAAGGAAAACACTAGAGAGGAGGTTAAGTGGTCCCCTGTTAGTTACAAAAGGAATATTGTGATAGGGTAGAGAGTATCACCAATTATATGGGAATATACGATTGTTACCTCCCCTCAAGATCACAAATCAGTTCAGTGATCGTGAGCTTGATCAAAGTCTAGCAATTACTGTTTAGAGAGTCCCTCGGTAAGAATATCAGCTATCTGATCTTGTGAGGTAATGTGCTTAATCTGCATTTCTTTTGAGAGAATATGATCACTTGCGAAATGATGAACTATCTCCACATGTTTTGTTTGGGCATGAAATATAGGATTTAAAGCAATGGCTATAGCAGAGGTGTTTTCACAATGGATGGGGATGTTGAAGTCTTGAAGAAGAGGCCAAAGCCATATAATATTTGTAGTGGAAACTGCAAGTGTCCGATACTCTACTTAGGTGGAGGATCAAGCTACTGTTTTCTATTTTTGGATAGTCCATGATATGAGAGTGTTGCCTAAAAATGTGTAAAAACTTGTTGTAGATTTGCGATCAACAATATTGACTATTCAATCAACATCCGAGAAGCATGTGAGTTGAAGATCTCCTTTGGTAAGTTGAAGGTCAGAGTGAAATGTAGGAGTTTTTTGATAAGATGAAAGTGAAGGAGAAGAGTCATGTGCATTTGTTGACAAATAAAGTTAACATCAACGACAATGTCAGGTCTCGCAACGATCAAGATTTATAAGGAGCCAACAATTTGATATTATTGTGTGCATTGAGAGCATTCATGTTGAGAATCAGCATCCAATTTTAATTTTGGTGGTAATGGACTGTAAAGAGGTTTGTCATTTTTCATGTCAAATTGTTGTAAAAGAGAGGTGATACAATGTGTTTGAGTGAGGAAATACCCTTTGAGCTTTTTTTTTTAATATGAATTCCAAGAAAATTGTTAACAAGAACAAGAATTTTTAGCATGAAAGCTGATTGCGGCTGATTGATGACATTGGAAATAGTAGTTGCATTTTTTCCAGTTAGTAATATGTCATCAACATGCACCAGGAGATATATATATATTATGTTGTGTTGGTATGTAAGGAGTGAAGGATCTGCCTTGTTCATTTGGAAACCTTTATGCTTAAGATGGTTGGAGAGTGTGGAATATCATTGTCGTGGGGCTTGTTTGAGTCCATATAGAGATTTTTTAATCAAACTAACATGATTAGGATATTGATTTTCTTGAAAGCTTTTGTGGTTGGTCCATGCACATAGTCTCATCGAGTGGGCTGTGAAGAAAGGCATTCAAAATGTTTAACTGTTTGACTAGCCAACTAGGATGTAGAGCTACAATGAGAAGAATGCAGATGGTGAGGAGCTTTGCGACTGGACTGAAGGTATCGTTGTAGTCAATTCCTTGTTGTTGCTTAAAGCCTTGAGCAACACGACGTGCTTTGTGTTTAACAATGGAGCCATTTGAATTGAGGTTAGTTTTGTAAGTCCACCCTTAAACTATGATATTTTGATGAAGTGGTGGTGGGATAAGTTGTTAAGTGCCTTGACTTTAAAGAGCATGAAATTCGTTGGAAATGACTTGCCACCAATTGATATATTTTACAGCCTTGTATAGCAGCTAGGATCAATGGCTGGAAGGGTAATGAAGGTGAGGTTGGGAACTTGTTTAGGTTTGCATGAACTTGTTTTAGTTCGAGCATTAAGTGTGTAGAAGGTGTGGGTTGGGGATTGTTGGTCGTGACTATGGTGTTGCGGGTGGAAGAAATATGAGATGGTAAATTGATGGAATTTGAAGTAGAGGTTATGGATGAGGCAGTTATCAGCACTAAAAAGTTGAGGAGTTGTTTGTTGGAAGCTGTCGACCGCCATAATCTAAGTTACGTCGCCTGCTTCGGAAAAACATTTAATTTACATATATATATAAGTTTAGAAAAATATGAAATCATACAAAAAATCTCATATCTTTCATAGTTTAAATGAAAGAGCAATGCATCTCAAGCCATTTATCTATCCTGAAAGATAAACACATGACCTAAGAGTGAGACTTAATCAAATATACAAAGATATATATGACATCCGTTTGGTCTGCGAAAACCATTTTATTTATAAGCCGACAAGTTCTCCTATTTACTATGAAGAATTAAATAGAGTTTATATTAAGCTGTGTTCGGAAAAACTTCCTATAAGGGCAAACACCTATAGTTAATTACATCTTAAATGACCAAAGTCATTAAATAAAACTCCTGATAAAAATCAGGGGACATTATCTTCAAAGAGGTCAAAGGATTGAGACTTTTCAAAGAGATCAGACAAAGGAGTGTGAAGGAGAATGACTCAAATTTGAAACATTTATTGTAGCATCCAAAGGAGGAAGAACTAGGGGATGTCATAGATCCAGAAGAGAACCTTAATGACTTCCCAAGCTACTTTACGGTTTGGCTTCAGTTTTGTAGAGAAATTATTTAAATGTTTCATCCTGTCAATTTTTATTTGTTTAAAACTTACATTTGTGTGAAACAATCATGTAAATAGTCTGAAAGACATGACAATTTAGTTCGTGAAGAACGACAACCTCAGAATCCTAAGATGAGTTAGGGCTTAGATTGTACTGCAGAGCTGTACAAAAGTCTAAATAGAAGTTGAGGATTTATGTCGTACTATGCGAACAATCTCAAAATCCTATGGCTTGTTAATTAATTCTGAGGAATAGTTTAGCTGATGTAGACATGTTCTGTTGTTGAAGATGAATGTGTTGCCCACAACGTTAGCTCCAAGCTTCTCGTCATAGCACCTTCAAGTTCGAAGTTATTTTTAAGTGTATATGCAATTGTTGAGTCAATGATCTGCTGTCGGGTACCTCCTATAAAATCAACAACCGATCTCCTACTCTAGGGTATAGTGTGTAAAAGAAACAGTAGCAGACATAAATAAAGGAAAATAGTAGAATGTACAGTAGATAAGAACAGTATATGTGCTATAAAGTAAAGTGTTGTAAATGTAAAATAAATCAGTATACCTAGGAGGTCCGCTACTCCTTTAAGTGTGATTGATGTAGTAGATATAAATATAGTGAAAGAGTTTAAAAAAAAAACAAGCTAGCATGCATTGTATAATTACAAGTGAACAACAAAAAAAACATCACCTAAAAAACTCGAGAAAACGACAAATGACCCACGATGGAAAACTCGAGAAAAGCAGCAAATGACAACTCAAAGAAAGTCATCAAAAACACGAGAAGATCCCAGAAAAAGACCACGAATACTTTACCAAAAGCTTTAATAAAATCCCACGAAAAATCTGAAGAGAGAAAACCGCAAGCACTCGGGTCGGGGCTAGACTCATATACTATATATTTATACTCGAGGGACGTCGAATGCTACTATCGGTCACCCAAATGTATAGAGTCTGTCACTCAACTAAAAGGGTGTCCTACTGAACCTAACTTAGGAGGGTGCTCCTTAGCCCGGTACCGGTAAGCGACAAGTGGACAACTAGCTACAATATATTTAAAATTTATATTTTAGCATGCACATGGATTTCAAACATACAAAAAGAAAGTTATATTAATTTTGTTTGTAGTGAAAATATTTTTTTTTTGTAAATAGTGTATCTGTTCTTATCGTATCTATCCTCGTTAGTTTTGAAAATTATAGTTGTCCACGAGTCGATTACGCCATCGGGCGTAAGACCGCCAACAACCTAAGAAGATACGAGTCCCCCGATAGTCTTGCGTCGGTGAATGATACTATCGTCCTACGGTTCATCGGGCCCCTGAATCGGGTCCTGATGTCTTAGGATGGAATATCATTTTGTTCTACCATTGGTGTGCCTTTGGCATCACCGCCCTAAGCTCCAAAACAAAACGTCCTACTTGCGACCTGCTTGATGGTTCATATATAACAAAAGGGTATATATGCACACTTATGCTTCGGGCATAAACACCAAAACCTAAACCAAAAAGCAAGGAAAGCAAACCAAAAAGCAAGAAATGAAATACAAAGAAGACTAACCCACCTCCAGAACCGATTTAGAAAAGAAAAGCCAGAGTGGCAGAAAGGTTAGCCTAAAAGATCCAACTGGTGAGACGTTCTCGAATAGGTAAAGAGGTGGAGCACACTCCCCCAGGCTAGCCAAGAGACATCCTCAAAAGGCACAATCCAGAAACCCCCATGCTATCCCCGAATTTTTCAAATATCAAAAGATTTTCCTCTTTTCTTTTCTCTTTTTTATTTAATATCCAACTCACATTTTCTCATATACGTAGTAAATCCAAGGTATTGTGAATGCGTTTCTGTATTCAAATGCTAGACATACAAATTTTTGCAAACCAAAACCAGAGACTACATAAAGGCATAAAACCACTGCGATATAAATCTCCAAAACTGAACCCAATATGCCACAAACAAGGCCCAAACAAATGTCAAAACCTTAGCCCTATAAGCCTCAAAGCCGAGCCACATGAGAAGCCCAAGAACCGAACCTACTACTTGCCCAAATCTAAAGGCTAACAAAGCCAAAACCAAGGCCTAGCAGGGCACAGAATCGAATTCAAAATATTGTAAAGTCGCGGCTCATTAAAGCACCAAACCATAACTTATCAATTGTGCACTAGAAATGTAAACACATGGTAATTGCATGGCATTTATATAAACCTCCTAGTACACATTAGACATGCGAGCATAAAAGAATATGGTATGTAAAATGCCTCAACATGTATTAAGCATGGTAAAAGATAGATAAAAAAAAAAAAAATCGCAGAGGCATATAGATAGATCCTCCAAAATGACAGCCGAGAAAGTACCCAAGGTAGGCCTAAATCATATTCAGCCCCAACTCCAAAATGAGGCTCGAATCGCCCCAGCTAAGCCCCAAAACAGGGCTAAAAAAGGAAAAAAACAGCCCTGCAAACTTTTCATCGCCGAGCCAAACCGAGCCACAACAAAGGACCCAAATCATGTGAAGTTTCTCTCATTCCTTCCCACCTTTGTATAACTTCCAACCGGTGCAAGTTCTTTCACATATGCAATAGTAAAACAATGAAATAAATAGAAGATGGATTACAATAGGAGCTTCCAAATCAACATCCCAACATAAAGCCCCACACAAATTAGAGCATTTTAGAGAACTCCTCGTAATGAACATGATACAAGACTAGCTCTTAACATATTATTAAATTGCAGTCATAAAATTGGAGTGAAAGGCCTGTAGAGACAAGAAAATAAAGCTCCAGCACTTGTGCCCAAAGAAGATTATATGCATACCACTCAATTATCATCTATTTACATATGTAACTTTGCTAAAAGAAATGCTACAGCCCCCCAAAGCAAATAATCAGAACAATTCCAGATGTTAGATACGTAAATATATGAGAAATTGAGTGGTAGGTAAGTAAATGTCTCTTGAGCAAACTGAAATGTTACATATGTAAACGCATGAGAATCACTTATATGCATTCAAATCTTCCTCCTGAACAGATGTTTTCATGGAAAAAGAATGGGTGAAACCTCAATCGAAATAGCATACGAGGTCATTACCATGATAGATGTTCAAGAGAGTAACTACAAAAAATCAATCCACTGGCAACCAATTGGGTTAATTTTAATCATCAAACAAGAACTTTCATGTGCTTTGAAATCTTTGGAAACCATGATGAAGTTTAAATTACTTCTCTGTAAAAGATGAATTTAATTGAACAACAGATCCAAACATGGTGATAGCAGGGCAAAAAGAAACAAAACATTGGCTTAGCTTGCTCCAAAAAGAAAAAAAATTCTGCAACAAATTGAACCGAGCAATAAAATCTCAGGTATGTAGCCTATATCATCAATCAAATGCTAGACCAATAAACCATATTTCAGAGGATAAGAGGAGATGCTTCTTCTTAATTAAATCAAGTCCTATTGCATGAAATATTTCACGAATAAACTAAAGAAGAAAGCAGTGAGAATCTTACTTCCTAAATGTCTGAAGAAAGAAGGAAGAGGGCTTTGGATTAGAGAGGGTCGAACGGCAAAGCTCTAGCAACTACACACAACTGACAACAATTCACCAACTAAGTAAAAAATCGGCAGCACCTCCCCTCACCTTAAAATTTCGGTCAGCCCTCAACTACCCCCCAAAAGAGGCTTGTATAGCCAAGAGAGGAAGAGAAAGCTCATCTAAACCTACCTATGGTGAACCAAAGTCGGTGAGGCGGTAGAACGACGAGAAATGCCACAGAGAGGAGCAGACGATAAGGAACATCGAGGGGTACGCAGAGATGCGTACATAAATATGGGAGTTACATGAGTGTTATAAGCGTGTTATAACTTCCTTGTAACTTTCGTGTAACTCAGCTGTAACCCACACTTTATTTTATCCATTGAGATTACAAGGTTACAACGGGGTTACACGGGAGTTACACGAGAGGTTACACAGGAGTTACACGGGAGGTACAACGGGTTATAACGCCATTGTAATCCCCTTATAAACCCCGTGTAACCTATTATGTATGCATCTCTGCGTACCTCTTGATGTACGCAAATTTTTTCCGCGACTGAGAGAGAGGAGAGGCGTTCAGTCGGTCGCGAACGGGTTTTCCTCTTTTTTTTAAATAGTAATAATAACATTAATAATAATAGAATTATTGTTTCTCATATTTTTGTCCTCGCACGTCCTCGCAGCGAAATGAGCTTTTCCCCTAGGTAAAACTGATGTTTTGGATGCGCTGGCGTGGTTAGTTTCGTCAACCGTGGTCGTCTGGGCAACCTCGTCGACAATCGGGTCAAAAAACCTGTCAAACTCGATTTCCGTCAAAATTTTGGTTGGAGCACAATTGATCAGGATGGTGTAGATGGTTGTCATGAGAGGTTTAGAAAATATTTGGGGCAATTTTGAATAGATTTGATGGGTCAATTTGAAGGATTTTGATCACTTAGTCAATTTTGGGGTGTTGGGTTGGACTTGGGTTTGGGTTAAGCTAAGGATGGGTTAGGTTCAAATTTATGGCCCAAAACGGTTTAGGGGAATGCCATAAAGAGTTCTCAACATAAATTAGGTGCCAATTTTGGGATTTGGGAATTCTATTTGGTGGCATTTGGAGACATGGTTAAATTGGGGCAAAATTGGGGGTTTTGGATTTGGTTTGAAATTAGGCTCAAAGTATGGGTCAATTGGGTTAAGATTTAGTTTGAATTTATCATATGAAAGATGAATTTGAGTTTAGAACTGAAATTGGGGGAAATTGGGATCGAATTGAATTCAATTGAAGGGTTTAAGTTGGTTTTGGGGACAAAAGGCTGAGTTAGGTATTTAGGTGAAATTGAGGTGCCAACCATCTTGATTTGAGCTATGGACCAATGGAATCTCCATTTGGGTCCTCTATGTACCGGTCTTATCTAAACCCCAGCCTAAGGCTAGTGGGTCTAGGGGACCATCTACTCGAGTGTCCCAAAGGATCAAGGGATGAAAGTCAACAAATTGGGTTTAAGGTTGTGAGTGAGTGAAAGTGAGTGAACTAGCTCTAGACCAACACCCAGGGTCAGCCCTAAGGTCAAGCAGTCCTATGGGGACTCTCCTTGAGCTCCTCTATAGTGGCCCTACCTACTAAGTGCCAGAGGTTAGGACCAATATGTAGAACTTCAAGTTGAGCAAAGAAGAGTTTGAAGTTTCTAATGATGAGGGTTCGTTTGTGAACTGTAGAGGAGTATTGGTTTGTTGTATGTATGGAGCTGAAACAGTATTAGATACAATTATGGGAGTAAGAAAACCTTGTGGCATATGGAAAGGCCCATCAGCAGTAGGTGTAGAAGAATGGATGCAAGGAAATGAGGCTTCATTGAAGATGACATGGCGAGAAATGATAATTTTTTTTATTTTGAGGGTTGAAGCAGTGATAGCCTTTATGATCGATGGCAAGGCCTAAAAATAAACAGTGCGGTGCTATCAGTAGAGTTTTATTGGATATTAAAGGTCTCCATATGAAGACCTAAACTTACACTTAACAAGTTTCTTAGAAATTTGTGCTACATTCAGATATGATGGTGTTTCTAATGATGCGGTTAGACTTAAAATTTTTTCATTTTTCCCGAGGGATAAAGCTAAGAAGTTTTTCAATTCATTAGCACCGGGTTCAATTAGGATACGGGGAGATCTAACCTAAAAATTTCTAGCTAAGTATTTTCCACCATCTAAAACCGCTAAGTTGCGGAATGATATCACTTCATTATGTCAGCGTGATTGAGAATCAATTTATGAGGCTTGAGAATGATTTTAGGAACTTCTTAAGAAGTTCCCACATCACGCATTACATGATTGACTTATTATTCAAAACTTTTATAATGAGTTAGTTGGATCTTTGAGAGCGGTCATTGACACTGCTACTGGAGGCTCACTCATGTTGAAGAGGCTTATTCTCTCATTAAGGAGATAACCACAAAAAACTTTCAGTGGCCATCTGATAGAGCTAATTCTAAGAGAGTAGTGAGTATTCATGAAAGGGATGTACTTACAATCTTAACTTCTCAAGTTGCAGCGATTGCAAGAAAATTGGATCGATAGTAGTGCTTGCAAAGAATATTAGCTAACTTAAGACTGATTCCTTAACATCTCTACTCCACATCAGTGTTATCTAGCCTCTCACCTCTAGATTCCTTTAGCCTATGTCATCATAATGATCAAATCATAGCGTCAGGGTACTAAACCTTAAGCCAAAATTATAAAAATCTAGTCTATCACTCTAGATCTAACTAATTCTACGCCCATCAAAACTTGTCTCTTTATTTATTTGCACTCCCTTTTCAATGACTCTGCCTAGAATGAATACATTAGTTGGGGAGAAATCATAGCCCTCCTAGGTTATTATGTTTCTCAATCGATTTTAACCTCACAAGTGGTCAGTTTGCAAAGTAAATGAAGATTTGGTGAAAATACCATCACAATTTTTTAAAGTAAAAAAAAATCCTTAAATCATTTTTATCCCACAAGATTAAGTCTTATATGCAAGAAGAAAGAATGGTAAGTACTCAAAATTCATGGAGATTAAACAAAAATAAAACATTTGCATTAAAATCCAAGTTTTACAACAAAAAATCAAACACAAATATAAAGTATCTTATGTCTTCTCCCCAAGCAAACTTCTGGAATTTTCTCTAAGCAATCTCCAAACTTCTTCACACTAAAACACACTCACACTTACACTTGAACACAAAATATGAAAAACCTAACTCATTATTGCTGCTCAATTGAAGTTTTGAGGCTCCAAAAGGTCTCTAAATTAGGCAAAATCCTTCTCATTAAATAGAAAACAGAAAATAACCAAGGGTTGCTTTAAACACCCCTCCAAATTTTGGTCAAATTCAATGTATCTTCTAGAAAGGTAGTTACTGGCGCTATAGTTCCCTTCTTGCCCATCTGTTCTAAATGAAAATAAAATATCTTATGGCGCCAAGGGTTGGCGCCATAGCACCACACAAAAATCATCATTTTTGTTCCATTATTTTCCTCATTTTCTCTAAATGTTTATTCCATTTACCTGAAACCAAAAACAAGCAAAATGACTTCTTTTAAAGTGTAATATCATAAAAAATGTACATAAAAGAGTTTTAAAGCATGCAATAAAAACATGTTATTTTTAGGTGGATCAAGCACCTAAGCGCCCAAAACTTGGCGCCAAGGAGCTGGCCCCTAGCACCTTGGTGCCTAGATCACGATGCCTAAGTGCTCGGTTCACGAGTTCAATTTTAAATAGCCACAAGGCCAAAATTTGGTCATTTTTCAAGCGTTTTCTTCCTCGACTCCACACAGTCTATTCTTAGGAAATTCTAAGGAAGTCTTCTTATTCCGAATTGAGCTCAATTTCTAGGGTTCCAAGCGTGAGATTCATCTTCCTAAGGTAAATTTCATCACTTAAGCCCTACATTTCCTTTTTCATCTGGGGATTTGAAAGAATTCGAGGAAACCGGGAAGAAGAGGAGAGATTGAGGGGGGGGGGAATTCATTTATCTCTTTTAATAGCATATTGAGTTCATTCATAACTATCAAAAGCTACTTCATCATCTTAGATATCATTAATATTGTTTGCTATGGCCCCCAAAACCAAAGGAATCAAGACTAAATCTTTTTTTGAAAACAACAAATTTGTTAGTGCTAAGGCTGTAAAAAGGTATAATAATTCCATGATCTTAAAGAAGTTGATTCCTAAAAGAGGATTTGCCAATCCAGTCATAGAAGTGGAAAGTATTATTAAAAGCAAAAATTGCGGAAAACTTTGTTATACTACTTCTATTGTGGTGGTAAGAGTAGTAAGGGAATTTTACGCTAACCTGCCTTAAAGCAAGGATGATCTGATATTTGTGAGAGGGATATACGTAGATATATCTACTTCTTCTATTAATGTATATCTATCTTTAAAAGATGAATCTTATTGCTCCTATGTTGATTCCACTCTCAGTAATATCTATCTTGATGAAGTTATTTGCTTTCTGACTTATGGGAGAGGGAAATGGAAGATCAAAGATGGAAATTATATCAATTTTCCATCTTCTACATTAATTGGTATATCTAAAGCTTGGCATCTTTTTATTTCTGCTTCTCTTTGCGAGGTTAGTGTGGAGCGGGCTGTATTAAGTTATTTCATCCAAAATAATCAACCCGTTGATGTGGGTTGTATTATTCATGCTATAATGAGTGTTATTTTAATGAAAGGAAATATTGGTCTTGGGTATCCCTTCTTGATCTTTTCTCTATGCCAACATGCTGGGGTTGATGTGATTAGTGAAGAGGAGATTATCTGACCTTTAAAACCTATCACTGCAGAAAAAATTGAAGTATATAAAAGGAATGTTAATATGGGGAGAAGTTCATAGATGGGAGAATCCAATTCATCTGCTGCACACTAATCTTTGCCTACTACTATGAGAGGCAGATTTGATTATCGGCTGACTAAAGTAGAGAATAATATTAAAAATTTATAAGGCAAGGTGTATCAGTTGGGTGAACATTGCTCTCACTTGGATCATCAATATCAAGCTCAATTCAACTAACGATCCAAGTTTTGTGAGGCTGAAGTGGAGATGTATAGGAAAAATGAGTGGATTGGAGAAGAACCATTAGATAAGTTTCCAACCTGCCCAGCTTACCAGATATATGAGCCGAGGGATAGGATGGATGAAGATTCACCAGAGGATGATCAGGAAGATGATGATGATGATGATGATGCATATGACTTAGTGTGATAGTTTTTATGATCTTCTTTATGTTTAGTTTTTTGCAATGTGCTGCTTGATGTTGCTGTATTTTCTTTTCATTTATGTGTTGAACAATTTTAATTTTTCATTAATTTAATTTGAAATATTTGTAGACAAATTTCTTTCTGGTTATTTTATATTTCTATGCTAATACCTGAACTATTTTTAGACTTTCTTCTAGTTCAAATTTTCTTTTAGCATGTGTAGTTTAGATTTACTTTTAACTGCATACTGTTATATCCTGTGGAATACTTGTAAATGTTTTTGATAGTCTTATGTAGTAGCATGTATTTATGAGTTGTGATTTCTCTTCCTGCTTATATTTTTCAGTACTTATTACCATTGATTTCACTGCAAAACAATTTATGATATGTGGTGTTATCTTCAGGGTATTATAATTTTGATTTTGGGAATGAAATAGAAAACTTAGTTGAATCTTTGGTGAAAAAGATTTTGCAATTTAAGGTATTTAATAGAAGACTGGAAAAATGATTTTACTATTTATAGTAAAAAAATTATATTTTTAAAAAATTAAGGATTCTTAGGTTTACACTTTTAAAAGGATTGAGACTCTATTAAAACTTATGTTCAAACTAATATCACATTTCTTAAGTAAAAGATAGTGATAAGTTTTTAACTTTAGAAGGAGGATTGTAAAATTCAAAGCTATTTAAAGCCTATCCAGATATAGTAATCCTTATAAAAAGTAAGGATTAAAAAGATCTTGAAAAAAAAGTGAGGTGAAGCTTGAGGAGAAGTCTAATAAAAAATTAGTTTCACTTAAATCTTCTTAAAGAAAAAGACTTATAAACATTCATAAACTTGTTTTTATTTCAGAAAGTATTAGTAAAAATTTTACAAATAGAGTTCCTAAATTCTAACTTTTTTACTTTCTAGGAATCCTAAGTTTAACAAATTACAATTATTTTTGAACTAGATAGAAAGTCAGGATTCCTAAGTTTAATATTAAATATTCTTATATCCTNTAAAACTTAGTTGAAATCTTTGGTGAAAAAGATTTTGCTAGTTAAGGTATTTAATAGAAAACTAGAAAAATGATTTTACTATTTATAGTAAAAAATTTATATTTTTGAAAAATTAAGGATTCTTAGATTTATACTTTTAAAAGGATTGAGACTCTATTAAAACTTATGTTCAAACTAATACCACATTTCTTAAGTAAAAGATAATGATAAGTTTTTAACTTTAGAAGGAGGATAGTAAATTTCAAAACTATTTAAGGGCTATCCAGATATAGTAATCGTTATAAAAGTAAGTATTAAAAAGATCTTGAAAAAAAATGAGGTGAAGCTTGATGAGAAGCCTAATAAAAAATTGGTTTCACTTGAATCTTCTTAAAGAAAAAGACTTAGAAACATTCATAAACTTGTTTTTTTTCCAAAAAGTATTAGTAAAAATTTTACAAATAGAGTTCCTAAATTCTAATTTTATACTTTCTAGGAATCATAAGTTTAATAAATTACAATTATTTTTGAACTAGATAGAAAGTCAGGATTCCTAAGTTTAATATTAAATATTCTTATATCCTAGTTTTAGTCTGATTCACTAGAACGACTTCTAAGCTGTACTACAACATTCCTATAACAAAATAGTAGGAAATCCTAAAGAAACCCACTACCTAATATCAACATATTTAGTTTTTAAAGTTGTAGTGTTACTTGAAGACAAGTAACGTTTAAGTTTGAGGGAATTTGATATATCTTTGGATATACTTAGTTTCTTCTTTATTTTATGCATATTTTTGAATGAAATTACACTTTAATATAATGTATTTTTATGTTTATAATGTATGTCTAATAGGTATGAGAATTGTAGCGAATTTAGATTGAATCAGAGTGAAATAAAACCAAATGAAGCAAAGGTGTTGATTGTGGTCTAGCGCCAAGGTGTTGTAGTGAAGCAGCATATGAGAAAGATTGAAGTTTCAGATGTCTATATATGTCATGATCAACAAGTTGCCTTTCCAACTAGCTCGAGCGAGGTGGAGGAGAAAGATGAGACTTTTGGAGGTCTATATAAGCCGTGATCACCGGGCAGAGGAGAAATAATAGAGTTTCAGAGGTCTGCATATGCCGGAATCAAGTCGTTGCCTTCCCAACTAGTTTTAATATCAGTGGGAGAAGTTTCTTTCTCTCCCACAGGTTGACGAATGCAAATAGTAAGAGAGAAACAAATTTGAATGAGGTAAAATAAAAAGTTTAGCATTCCTTTCTCATAATATTAAAGTTTTTTGTTCTATTTGTGTAATTTTTTAAGGTTTGAAATTCATATATGTAAAAAAATCAATTTTTTTTCGTTAGTACTATAAAAGAAACTTTCAATAAAAGAAATTACGAAATGCGAGCTACCTTATCCACGAAATCGTTTCCTTGTCTCTCCGCATCTCTCCTCACTTTTCGTCCTCTCTCTCGGGAAAAAATAGAGCGTCGGGCTCGAGAATCCCAATTTCTTTCTCTCCCGTGCTTCCTTCTCGATCGCTTTCCAGCAATCGGCCCGTTGTAGATGGAGAATTCGAGATTTGTATCATGCGAAAAGCTCGATCGCATGGCGAATTGGGTTGGGACGAGCGTGGCCTCGGCGTTCTTCGCTTCTCTGGAGCGGTGCTCTTGCATAAACCTGAGTACCAACGACTCCGACGAAGATGAGGAGGCGAAGGATCGCCCCTTAATGCTTACTAAGCCGATGGTACTAGACGCGTCCGAAGAGAACGCCTATACCGACAAGCTTCCGCCCGTTTGATTCTCACCTATCCTATTTCATTTCTGTTATTTGGTATACTGTTCTCTTTGGTTTGCGTGCTTTGCAGAAAGTGCCTATTCGTTTCTGTAAAAACTGATCGATCTGTTTAATCGTATATTTGGGCATATTTTCTACATATTCTTAGTTCTCAAATTTTTTTTTTTTAATCTGCAAGTTCTTGATTGAATTTCTCATTTAAAACGGTGGACGAATATAAATTTTGAGTNCAGTGTCAATTTTTTTTTTTAATCTGCAAGTTCTTGATTGAATTTCTCATTTAAAACGGTGGACGAATATAAATTTTGAGTCATTTGAGAATAAAGCGCATTCACTTTCGACTGGATTAAAAAAGTTATTCTATCCTGCTATATTTGCTTTGTTTTTCTTCCTTTAAAAAATGAAGGGGCTTGAGTTTGAGCTGCTTTTGAGCTTATTTCTCCATAATCTGAAAAAAAAAAATGTCTCGGGATAATTTTCGCTTTATGCCTCGAAGATCAAGAGATCCCTTTTTCTTTTATTTAATTCTCAGTATTCTTATCCATTTGCTTTTCCCCTGANCTTTTGAGCTTCTTTCCCCATAATCTGAAAAAAAATGTCTCGGGATAATTTTCGCTTTATTCCTCGAAGATCAAGAGATCCCTTTTTCTTTTATTTAATTCTCAGTATTCTTATCCATTTGCTTTTCCCCTGATTCTAGTTTTAAAAAGCTGCTCAAGAGTAGTTCGGCTTAAGTAATTCGATAATTTTGATATATGCGGATGCCAGTTATGGATGGATTTCAACACTTTCAGTTGAGAACAGGCCTTGTTCAGGTTTTCACTCTCTATTCAAAACTGTTTGTATATTTATTGATTTTGCTAGCAATTTTGATCAGCCGAAGAAACAAAGATGATGCAAAATTGTTAGGATTGTTCTTATCAAGTAATGAGCAGAGACTTGACTATTAACTTTATGGTATATATGATTTTGGCTTACAGATAGCTCAAAGATTTGATTTATATTTTGCTCGAATTGAAATCAAAGGNCAAGTAATTCGATAATTTTGATATATGCGGATGCCAGTTATGGATGGTTTTCACTCTCTATTCAAAACTGTCTGTATATTTATTGATTTTGCTAGCAATTTTGATCAGCCGAAGAAACAAAGATGATGCAAAATTGTTAGGATTGTTCTTATCAAGTAATGAGCAGAGACTTGACTAGTCGATTAACTTTTTGGTATATATGATTTTGGCTTACAGATAGCTCAAAGATTTGATTTATATTTTGCTCGAATTGAAATCAAAGGTTGAGGCCAAGCTTTGGGATTTTGAATTGAGCTGAGTTTTATCCTGATTTTAAATAAATGTGATGAGTGATCATATCAAAAGGATATAACTTTAGGGACTGGAGCTTGGTAGTGGTCTCTGCTCTCCGGAATGATCAAAATTTTAATAGCTGCATTTTTCTTGGTTCCACCCTAAAATCAAACGATAAACTAGGAGGTTATTTGGATTCAACGGGAGTTTAACTGGACAAGAGAGCTTGTGGACATGCAGTTTTACAAAGATTTTTGATCCCCATGATTGATCCGTATACACCCATTTATTACTCAAAAGAGAA
>JXCR01060220.1:4975-16871 GCA_002079205.1 Phalaenopsis hybrid cultivar
CATATATATATATATATATATATATATATATATACCACAACAGCTGGTATCAGGGCTTTGTTCTGATCTGAGTAAAAATGATAATTGCAGATGAAGTGAATGTTTCAGGGAACGAGAAATTTGATGGCACGGATTTTGGTTATTAGAGAATGCGGATAAAAGACTACCTCTATGGGAAGAAACTTCATCTTCCTTTATTGGGGAAAAGACCCGAAATGATGGATGGGGCTGAATAGAATTGTTGGATCGACAAGTTCTGGGGGTTACTCGATTAACCCTATTGAGGTCCGTTGCAAACAACGTCCTCAAGGAGTGGACGACTGCAAATCTCATGCCAATCTTATCAAGTATGTATCAAAAGGCATCAGCGAATAACAAGGTATATCTGATGATGAAGTTATTCAATTTGAAGATGGCGGAAGGTGTTTTTGTTGCTCAACACCTGAATGATTTCAATACTATCACAAATCAATTGTCGTTTATTGAAATTGATTTTGATGATGAGATGCATGCGTTGTATTGTTGGAATGATTGCCAAAACATTGGGAAACCATGAGAATGACAGTTAGCAATTCTGCAGATAAATCTAAATTGAAACATGATGATATTTGTAATTTGATTTGGCTGAGGAGATGCGCAAGAAATATTTTGAGATCTCATATTCGAGTTAGGGACTGAAAGTTTATTTCTGAGGGAGATCACATGACAAGAACTCAGATAGAAGAATATCAAAATCAAAATTTGGTCAGTAGGCAACCTGTTGAACTTGTGGCAAGGTTGCTCACATAAAGGGTAACTGTAGAAATCCTAAGAATATGGAGAATGATAGCGCAAATGTAGTATCTGAAGAAATACATGATGCACAATTGTTGGCAATACATAGTTCTGTTGATGATGGAAGTAAAGAGGAGAGTAGATCTGGAGTACTCATTCTTATTGTTCTACAGACATATGGTGGAGAACCACAAAGCTATGAAAAAATCTTACAAGATGAAAATTCGAGCAAGTTGGAGCTGACAGAACTTCCACTAGGAAAAAATGCATTACACAATAAGTAGGTGTATCGGGTGAAAACTGAGTGTGATAGCAGTAAGAGGTACAATGTTAGATTTGTTGAAAAAGACTTTCAGCAGAGGCAGGATATTGCTCATGCAGTGGGAGTTACAAGCAGAGACAAGAGTAACCTAGTAAATAGCTTAAAGGTGCAAGGCTATGTGGACCTTGTTGATATGTTGAGTAAGAGTGTTACTCTTGAGAAACTGAAGTTGTGCACAGCTTCAGTTGGTCTTCTGGTGTGAAGACAGGGGTTTTGAGTTACAGAGGTGAAGGATTCATATTTGAAGAGAATGGCGACACCGCTAGTGGAGAATATCAATTTGAGGAAGGAGATGTTGCAGTCTGTGTAGCGGTCTCCAAGTGAGAGATTTTTTAGCGTGGAGCCCACTTAAAAACAAATATAAGGATTACCTGTTCCTGCTCTTTGCTCCCACCTTCCTCCCTCTGCCGCCTGCGAAGCGAAGAGACGCTTCGCCTCTACTTCAATCGCGAACTGGCGGACGGTTTGGGCGTGGTTCGAACGAGAGGAGGAATCGCAAGGCATCGCTCTCCAAGCTTCTTCTTCTGCGTTTGGCTCACGAGAGGCAGCAGGTGGAGGTTTTCGGTTTCGATTGCAACAAGCAGTTGTGGCTTCGCAGGTTCTTCCTGAGCGGCTCTCATTCAGATTTAGCACGGCCTTTTTTGTGTTATTCTTCGGGCTTCTTCGGGATAGAGGAAGAGAATTGCAAAGAGTTGTTCCTTGCAGCAAAAGGAAGAAGAAAGAAGGAGATTATTCTCCTTTGGCTTCTTCTTGGCGGCTTGTGGCAGAAGATAAATTGATTGTATTTCTCTTGTAAGTTTATCTTTTTCGGTGTATCTCGGTGTAAAGAGAGAAAAAGAAAGAGCAAGAAAGTGAAAGATCTCTTTTGTAAATCGAGACGATCGACTGGTGTAAATTTCTCAAGTAGTAAAATCCTCTGCAACTTCGTGGACGTAGACAATTTACCGAACCACGTAAATCTGTGTGTTCCGATGTGTATTGTTTTCTGGNACTTCGTGGACGTAGACAATTTACCGAACCACGTAAATCTGTGTGTTCCGATGTGTACTGTTTTCTGGAGTGAATTTTTTCGTTCTATTTTTTCGCTTGGTCAAAAATCGTTCTTCTATTATATATATACCACAACAATGCTTACCGAGTTCTAATTACTGCTTGCTGACTCATTGAGTGATGCTAGCTATTTGACTGTAAGATAATAGCAAACCATGCAACCGATGCCTCCATAACAGAAATTTAATCAAGGCTTCGTTGATTGAGAACCTGCTGGGTGCTTAACAGGTTCCATGACATACAACCATTTTACCATTTAGGACCTATTTGATTGTTTTAAATTAATAACACCATTCTATAAAACAATGAAACTTGTTAAGTGCTATATTTTTGTTGAACGTGCTTATAAATCAATCAGAGTGAAATATGGGGATATAAGGAAGAACAGAGGCAATAGCTTTCAAGTTCTCAAACCTCAAACAATAAGAACTTTATTTTATAACAGACAATCCATGTAAAAACAAAAGCATAATATGACGGTTTTCATGTTAGGATCCTGCAAGCTTCGGTAATTAGCACATTGCTGGTTGCAAGGCTCCGCTCAAAGTTGGTGGTGGTAACCTGGCGGGCTCATACAGAACCCTAAACAAAATCTTGCCAGACTGGGCTTAAGAAAACTCCAGTAATCACGAAACCATATAGATAAACACAAGTATGAATACAAATTACGTCCATTCAATCGATAAGTTTGAAAGATATCAATAAAATTACATCCAAACAAGTAAAATAACTTGGAAGTATAAACCATTTTAAAATGTAGGCTTCACAAATCAACATTAATTTTATAGATCTTCCGACTAAATAAGCTATTACAAGAATTGTGATGTCAAGGGGTTTTGATTACTTAGAAGACAGTCAACATGGACTTTAGAAAACCAGGAATCTGAGGATTCTTTTTTTTTTTTAATTCAGGGAATAAATGTTAGCACCAAGCTTCGCCATAATTAGAAAGTCATTTCCCACTGGTAAGTCAAAATGAAGTCCACCCAATGCCTGATCACATTTCCACGAATTTACCCAAAAGAAAGGGTTTGAGGGGTTAATTTTACTCACGGAAACAGCGGAGAGGTCGTATATCCTATCTTCAGGTCCCTGCNCACGTCATTTCCCACTAGTAAGTCAAATTGAAGTCCGCCCAATGCCTGATCACATTTCCACGAATTTACCCAAAAAAAAAGGGTTTGAGGGGTTAATTTTACTCACGGAAACAGCGGAGAGGTCGTATATCCTATCTTCAGGTCCCTGCACATGATCAATCGTCCGACTAGTTCCACTTTCGCAGGCGATCGACTCCCAAGTCTTCGGGGGGATCCCGGGATCATCCATCTTCAGATTACGAAGCAAGCACTGGAAACCAGATTCGGCCTCCATTAATGAACTAGATGACACACACTGGTTAGGGTTTTGGAAATTCTCTTCTAAGCATCTTGCAAGTGGTTTAGGAAAATGAGAACGAACCACACACCATCGAGCGGGCTTGGCAGGTTTTATTTTGCTTTTTTTTTTTTCTATTTATTTCGGAAAAACTATCGGTCAATTTTTTAAAAATTTACATCATATTTATTATTATGGAAATTTACATATCTAGTGTCTCAGGCCAAAATTTTAATTTTTAGAAACAAAGCAACTTATATCTATATATAAATATGAATTTCACTATTAAAAAGGGTGATAGTGTTAAATTGGATGCTGTAAAAATGACCCCTCTCTCTATGTTTTATTTTTTTAGTGTGATTCACGAATAATCTGAGATTCAACATACTAAAAGATGCAATGATAATGGATCATGCCATCAATAAAAAAATGAGCATATTATTAGATTCATGTTTATAAGTTATAATATATATTCATATCTTTTATGAAATAAAATATGCATTTATATCTTATTCACTAGTTACTTCAAAATTATAGTCATCATGAATACTTGTAAAATATTTTGTTATTCTACTTATTCTACAAATATTTCTATTTAAATTACTCGAATAAAAATTTTCTCTTTAAGTGGAATCATTTATCTTAATTCTTCTATCCAAATATTTTCTTATAAAAATATCGTCAGACTTACTGGAAGAGTATAAGCACTTAAAATATTAACAATTTTATGCCAACAACAAACTCTAGAGTTGTAGTAATATCACTCATTCTACTGATTTCTAATATATTATCTTTCAAAGTTTTATATATAATTACACTCATATCATTTATAGTACAGCTCATACCTAAATTTCAAAGTTTAAAATCCAAATTATCAATCTCTTCAGTCTTCTCTCTAACTCATTTAGTATCTTGGATTTGTAAAATATTTTTCTTCATATGAATTATAATATATATATTAATTTCATTATTTTACTAGTGAGTACCTACGTTCTAAAATTTTATCATAATGTTATTTTCAAGAGTTGATTAATAAATGCTAATAGAAAATTACCAAAAAAAAAAAAGTTATTTATAATTTCTCCTATTCTCAATTATACGTAGGGTAAATCAGACTAAATATCTCATAATTTTTACTTTACAGAAAAAATAACCATTGAACAATTTTTTTAAATAGAAAAAAATGTTCAATTTTTTACTGAAATATGGATAAATTACATGAAAAAATAATAATTAAATTTTATACCATATTGATTTTAAAATAAATTCAAGATATTTTTTTCTTGTTTACATGAAAATAGAAAAAAAAATAGTTTTGATGTCTAAAACATAATAAAATTTAAAATTGTTCAAATTTATTTTGACATAAATTCAATACATAATAAGTTCAATTGAAATTTATATCTTGATTTTAAAAGGTTGTTCCAAATAAAAAATTCATAGTATATTTTATAATAAAGCCCATAATTTCTTCTCACATAATATAATTATAATTTATATTTATAATTAAAATAATCTACCAAGAATCTTATTTTGANAAAATATGGATAAATTACATGAAAAAATAATAAATAAATTTTATACCATGTTGATTTTAAAATAAATTCAAGATATTTTTTTCTTGTTTACATGAAAATAGAAAAAAAAATAGTTTTGATGTCTTAAACATAATAAAATTTAAAATTGTTCAAATTTATTTTGACATAAATTCAATACATATAAATTCAATTGAAATTTATATCTTGATTTTAAAAGGTTGTTCCAAATAAAAAAATCATAGTATATTTTATAATAAAGCCCAAAATTTCTTCTCACATAATATAATTATAATTTATATTTATAATTAAAATAATCTACCAAGAATCTTATTTTGACTAAAAAATGTTAAACTAAATAACAAAAGTATGCATGTAGTCAAGAATATGCTGCAAATATATTTTTTTATCTCAAGAAACAAATTTTAATAAAAAATGGTATGAAAAAATATCATTAAAAAGGTCCATAAATTTTTGACGGATTCCTTGTCATTTATTATTCAGCCCCACATCCAAAATACATTTACTTTGCCTTTTATTTATCGCGCCCTAGTTTGGTCTCATCCTTGTCAATCTGTTAGTCTCTTAGGACCATTCATCTCGAGGCCAATCTANATTGAGAGATTCCTTGTCATTTATTATTCAGCCCCACATCCAAAATACATTTACTTTGCCTTTTATTTCTCGCGCCCTAGTTTGGTCTCATCCTTGTCAATCTGTTAGTCTCTTAGGACCATTCATCTCGAGGCCAATCTAACATGGAAGCAAATTGGATCTTCTCTAACAGGGTTGATCCGGTGTTCTAAAATTATCTCGGTCACATCATCAGATAGATCACTTCAACTCGATAAACGAAGGAAACCATCTGTTCAATGGCCTCTACTCGTCAATTACTTTAAATTGACCTAAAAGCTCGAACGACTGCCTTGCAACATCATCATTCAAATCATATCCCCTTGTCCAACACAATTGTATTTCGGCTATTCAATAGTAAGAANCCACTTCAGCTCGATAAACGAAGGAAACCATATGTTCAATGGCCTCTACTCGTCAATTACTTCAAATTGACCTAAAAGCTCGAATGACTGTCTTGCAACATCATCATTCAAATCATATCCCCTTGTCCAACACAATTGTATTTCGGCTATTCAATAGTAAGAAACAATACTTCAATAAGAAACTTGCAAGGCTTCCATAACTTTGTTTGCATGTCACCAATTTACAGCCAAGCCAAACATATACAAATGCATATAAAATGCAATTAATAACACCAAATAGAAAAGCAAAGCAAAGCACCCAAAACCTCCATTAAAGAAGCTTGCAAAAGAAACAAAGAACACCCTCACCCCCCTTCTTTCCTGCGCATACTATCCCTTCCTTGTTCACAAATTCCATTCAATATAATATATAAACTCTCTTTTCTCTTCCAATGCCATCCCATCCCTTCCTTAACTCATTACTTAATTACAGAGTTAAACGAGGCTGATATGGATAAATCATCTGTGCCACGCTCCTACGAAGACTTTCAACCCTTTACTGAATGGATTTCTGATGATATTTCAGAAACGCTTCGGATTCGACTTCCAGGCATGTCTTCTGTTTAAAAAAATAATATATCAGGACTCCGTAAATAGAGTTATGTGCGGAGTTTATGAAATCACGTCACGTGAAAGTGACAGAAAAAAAATTTTGATCAGGTAACACTAGGGAATATTTCCCCTGTGTTATTTCGTGTTATTCAGATATTATTATATGTTATTCAGGTGTTATTGAGTTATAAGAATATTCCTGGTGTTATAATAACACAATAACACATCAATAACACTTGAATAACATATAATAATACATGAATAACACACAATAACACCTGAATAACATAGGAGAAATATTCTCTCTTGTGTTGTCTGACAGATTATTTCTTTTTTGTCATCGCCGGGTGGCGTGATTTCATTGGACTGCACACGTAATTCTACGTGGGGAGTCCTGATGCAATATATCCTCCTTCCGTTTACTTTCACAGTTGAAAGTTGGGTAAATAAATAAATAACTACGTAAAAAAATATTATGTATTTATATATTTAATATTTAAAATTTAATATTTATTTAATAATTATGTAAAATACATAAGCATTAATAATTAGTCTCAGTAATAGTTTCGTTGTACGTACATAATATTGAAGATTTATATGCTGTATGAATGAACGTTAAAATTTAGGAGTTGTATAAGTAAATACATAGCAATCGTGTGATATGTATGTGCATGGACTTTTACGGAATCATCATAGCTATTTGCCTATTTTCATACGTAATTTGTAAATTCTTCGTTCAGATTTTAAATTAACAGTAAAGATATAAATTTTATTATTTATTTATTTTTATTATTAAGTTTAAAATTATTTTATCACCTGAATATCAAGCATACCATATTTTTTTATCATTAATTACTGGAATTATAAGTATACAATATTTAGATCATACATGCATAAATTTTTTTTAATTTAATATTTTCTATATTTTATTAATTTTTTAGAATTCCAATTTAGATATTCTTCTGAAGCGATAAAAAAATAATATGATTGCATAATAAGGTCGTCTGCTATAAGTAAATAATTGAATTTATTTTAGAAAATTTATTTGTTTGTACGTCTGGATGATGGTTCGGATACAATACTCGTAATATTCAAGTCTTATTAGATCGCACGACTGCCTTTGAATCATAATCCGAACATACAATTGTCACATGTTATTTTAAGTTCGTTTTTCCTATAAGTTATAAAGCGAGCCATCATAATACTACAAAATATTGTATTTAATTACATACGTAGTATCATATTGAATCATATAATGACATGATATTCATTTTAAAGATGAAACTAAATATATTTATTCTGAAGATATTTGTATCAAATTTTAAATATTATTATTTTATCTTAGAAACTAAATAAAAATATAAAAATACATAATAAATTTAAAATAATTTTATGAAAATTGAAAACTCATGCTAAAAATAAGAAGTTCGCACCCACATAAATATACATATGCAAGACATGATCAATATTGCATGCGGACATCTGGTGCGCGATTCAGGTTTCAGTAAAGAACAGCTCAAAGTTCAGATGGACAACTTTGGCAACCTTAGGGCAATCGGTGAGCGGCCCCTTGATGTCAGTGGTCGTCGATGGATCCGTTTCCAAACAGAGCATCTCATTCCTGAGAGCTGCGATGTTAAAGGTGTCAGAGCACGATTTGACAACAACATCCTCTACATAAACTTTCCCAAATTAATCACAGAAGAGCCGAAGCCCACAATACCGCCATCAACATCAATGCCGAAACCCGAGCTTGAACCGACACCGGAGCCAGAGAAGCAGCCAGCAGTGCTAGAGGAGAAGCAAGAGCCCGAAAGCAAAAAGAAGGAAGAGGAGGAGGTGAAGGAAAAGGTAGAGGAAGAGAAAGAGCAGAGAGATGTTGATAATGGTGAGAAGGAGGAGAAGATGAGGGTAAGGTTTTTGGAGAGGATAAAAAGGCGGAGAAAGGTGGTGCTTAATATGTTTGTGGCTTTGGTTGTGATTGTGGCGATTGGGATATATGTAGGTTATAAGATGAGGAGGGGTGCATGGAGGTCCAAAGGAGAATAGTTGAGGTTATAAGATGAGGAGGGGTGCATGGAGGTCCAAAGGAGAATAGTTGAGTGATGGGGGGTGGTTGGTAAAATATTTGTTAATTAATTGTGAAATGTAATTTTAATGAAATTTATTGAAGTTGAATAAATTGGTGTTGAGGGGGAAATGTTTACTTTTTTAGAGGCTAATGATTATGTGTATTAACATTGCTATATGTAAACTCAATGTGATATTATGATTGTGTTTTTTTTTTTTTTTTTGTATATTGGTATTCTCTATATCTCGAGAGAATATTACATGGTAGTCCGCAAGCATGCGGACTCCATACCTAGTATTTCAAATTAAATCTCATATTTATTTTTTTCTTTTTTTTTATTTAGGAAATGAAAATTGCGTAGGGAACAATTTCATTACAAATTGTTTACATTGTGTTAGATAATATTTTCATTCTAGTTGATTTCTTAATGCATTATGAGTTTGGGTGTTGGGTATTAATTAAATTTATAATTGTTGCTTATAGCTTCATAATGTCAATCAGAAATGATGAAAATCAGGCACATAAATTAAGAGTGTTTTATAATAAGGAGTCTCCTTATTTCTAATATATTTATTCTGATTTATTTCCCTTTTAGTTGAATATTTAGATTAACAATATGTATTATTAAGTTACCTAAAATAGATCATTCACTTTATTTTGTACCTAAAATAGATTGTGAGATTGTTATTTAATGGAATGAAAGCAAAGGGAAAAGGCAATTCAACCTATTCAGAATTTAACATATTTTTCTCAAAACTTTGACATAGTATCAGAGCCAAGTTTTTCTCCTGACCACCAGTAGTTATTGGAGGAACGTCAAGACTCCCTTCTCGCCAGACTTTTTGTAGGAAGGCAGAAATTATTTCTTTGTCTTGATTCTCACTCGTATGCTTTGTCTAAAACCTCGCACCACAACCATACCTTCCGCCTGAGAGAATGATCTCGCCGCAGGAGACGACGAAGTCACTGATAACGAGGAAATGATTGGCATCGGCGACCACATCCATCGCCAAATCGCCAATACAAGCAAAGGAGAGGAATCCCGGCGGATGTTTCAGAAGTTGTGGACTCACGCAGACGAGTTGAAGGTCTTGCAGGGATATTTTGAGTTTACGTCGAAGAAGGGAACGACGCACGCCAACTATCAGTATGACACAGGACCCTTCTTCGACGAGATCTGGCCTCGGCTACAGTTAAATTTCAATAAGAACCAGATCGCGGAGAAACAACGTCGTCCCAAAAAAAGTACCACAACGCTGCCACCAAGATGAAATCGAGCCGGGGGTTGGTTTTCAAGAGCCCTCACGATCGAGCTACCTACGAGATTTCACGTAAGATCTGGAGCACCACGTTTTTCCGCCTAGGGTTTCTCTAGTGCCATAGCCGCACCTCTCTCCTCCGCGAGCCTCGATTCCCTTCCATGGTGGTTGCTGCTCCTGCGGTCCCATTACCGACAACGTTCTCGGGGTTGACACCACCTGCAAATGCTACTTATCTTCCGCACACTGTTGGACGGTACTCCGTGAAAAGGTTTCGAAAAGCACAATGTCCCATTGTTGAAAGAACAAGGTGAAAAAAAATATATATCTTGAAGAAGATCAGACTTGCTCGACAGGCAGATAAATGTCGTAAGTTTGCTTGCCAATAGATGAAACTTATTCTAAAGTGCAAAATCCATTCATTGTGGAAATTAAAGATCCTTGGGTTGAAAAGGGATGTTATGTTTGTATCATTATTCGTCTGATTCAGATCTTCTTCATTGGACATTGTTGGTTTTGTGGCATCATCGACTGCTTCTTACGCTTCACTTTGTCTACTTCAGCATCGGGTTTCGACACTTTTGAGCTTCGATATTTTTGGGCTTCGGCCACTCGAGCTTCGACACTCCGAGGCTTCGGCCTCTCGGGCTTCGGCACTCTCTGGTTTCGGCCTCTCGAGCTTCGACACTCTCAAGTTTCGACACTCGCAGGTTTCGACACTTTCAGACTTCGACACTCTCAGGTTTCGACATTCTTAGGCTTCGATAATCTCAGAATTTGGCACTATTGGATTCAACAACTTGAGGATTTTTTGTCCCGACAATGTTATCAGCTTCTTGTTGGCAAATTGATGCTTCCTGATCAGTCAACATTAATTTGAGGGGGGGAGTCAATCTGGAAGGACGACAATCAGGCAGCCAAAACTAGAAGTATTTTATAATTAGAAGCTTACTTATTTCCAAAATCTTTATTTTGATTTATTTCTCTTTTAGCTGAATATTTAGATTAGGAATATGTATTATTAAGTTATCTAAAATAGATTATGCACTTTATTTTGTACCTCAAATAAATTGTAAGAATGTTATTTAATGAAATTAAAGCAAAGAGAAAAGGCAATTCAGCCTATTCAGAATTTAGCCTATTTCTCTCAAAACTTTGACACATAATCAATGAAAAAATTATTGAGATATTTCTTTGACATTTGCTTCTTCCAGGCCTCACTCCATAATAAGATGTCAAAATTTTTGAGATTTTATAAATTCTTCACTTGTGCAACACCAATAGAGAATTTTGAAACATTAAATGTACATGCACTTATTTTTAAAATCAAAAGTTATGCGCTAAAAATCAAATGTTATAAAAATTTATAACTTTAATAATATTATAGGGAGATTCTAGCCATGCACACATAACAAAAATGTTGTTTAGAGTACGGCTGTCAAAACGACTCGTTGTTCGCGAACAGCTCGTGTTCGACTCGTTAAGAAGCTCGTGTTCGGCTTATTAATTTCGTTCGATAAGTTAACGAGCCGAACATGAGCTAAGATGTGTTCGTTCATGTTCGGCTCGTTTTGGCACGAAATACTACTCATCAAGTTTATATATATATATATATATATATATAATAGTATTTTAAAAAAAATCTAATTGACTACAAGGCTACAAAGATTTATAACCAATTAAAATATTGATTAAGAAAATAGAATAAAAAATTATTAAATTATATTCAAATGATGTTTTAATATAAATAATAATTTTTAAATTTTGCTCAACCACTTGCTGTTTTATGGCTAGATGATTAAGGTTGTTAAAAGGACTATTTATTCGTGAATAGCTCGTGTTCGACTCGTTAAACAAACGAGCCGAACACGAATATATTTTTTGAGCTCGAAATATAAATGAGCCGAACACGAGCTGAGCAT
>JXCR01060220.1:25339-53305 GCA_002079205.1 Phalaenopsis hybrid cultivar
AAAAAAAAAAAAAAAAAAACAGAAAGCTGCAACATTCACAAGGAGTGCAAATCAAAGAAGGAACCGTCTACTTAGCCCACTAGTGAGGTCAGGCATATGTAAATTTTCTCTCAAACACAAGAAACAATAAGGAATAGCTTTCAAAGGACAGCACCCTTTCAAGGCTTCTGTACGTGGATATATATACAACCATCGAATCCAGGCCATTGTTTCATCTCTGCAAACCCTTCTACTGTAATCCTAGAAAGATCAAAAAAGAAAAAAAACAAACAAAAAACAAAACAAAACAGAGAAGAGGATTAAATCAGAGAAAAATGGTCTCCACTTCTGCGGATCCTCGCTCTTACGTAGATTTTGAACCACGATTAGAATGGCTTAAGGGAAAGGAAAGTGATACAATTATTGTTGATGTCTCTGGTAAGTTAAATTTCATCTGAACTACCCTCTCTCTCCTTCTCTCTCTCTCTCCCTCTCTCTCCCTCTCTTATTGACCGAGCAGTGCTATATATCCGCCGAATTACGAATCACTCACTGTAACTCAATAGATAGCTTGCTCCCCTACATGGAGAGTTGGATGGATGATTTAGATTTCTTGTGGTACAGCTATCTCTTGATCTCTGATAAGGAGCCTCTGGGGCGTCTGTGGGATGGTTGATGGTACTGAGAGGCCGAGTCTTCTCTCGGGTCATGCCTATCAAAGGTTCACTGCCTGTTTAGATAATCCTTTTTATGGTGGTTGGCTTGCATGCCTATATGTCCTGCTTTAGTTCAATCGGTTCAAGCTCGGACCATTTGGTCGTCTTTGCCTTATTGGCTCTAGCTCACTGCCTCCGGTTGGCTTTGGCCTTGACTTTGGTTTAGACCATTAGTGGCACTTTTCCGCCTTACGAACAGTTTGATCTCCCCGAGATTCATGTTTATGCTGTCCCAATGTATATACACACACATATTACTTGCAGATATATTTTTGTTTTTCAGATTGAAATGAGTTAAAAAAGTTCAAGATATATAAATGAAGTCCTTAGTACTTGTTCAATTTCACTGTCACAGGTAGCCCAAGGAACATAGCGGTTTGCACAGCTTTAAAAAAAGTCGCAAAAAGAAACCAAAATTTAATAGAATTCTGTAAAAACTCAAATTATTTTCCATAATTTCAGAAGCCAGAAATCATTATTGGAGCAAACCTTTCTTTCTTTCTCTATAATGCAGGATTCAAGAAAGAACAGCTGAAAGTTCTGATAAACACAGCAGGAAACCTCAAGATCAGCGGCGAGCGGCCGATCGAAGGCAACCATTGGAGCCGATTTCTTCGCAGCTTTACTGTCCCAAAGAACATCAACCTGAAAGGGATCCAAGCCAAGTTCGATGGCAATGAAGGTCTTCTCTATGTCATCCTGCCAATCTCACTTTCATCAGTACCAGAACTAATCACTCCACCATTACCAACAAAAGCTCAGGAAAGCTCTTCAGAAGGCACCAGAGCTCACCAAGAAGCTTCTTTTATTGGGGGGAAAGAAGCTCCAAAGATGCAGGAGAAAGAAGCGGCTGAAGAAGAGAAAGAAAGGATTTCAGGTGAGAAAAGTGCAGAAGATTATAAAGAGGATATAAACACAATAGAAAGTGGAAGGAAAGGATCACTNAGAGAAAGAAGCGGCTGAAGAAGAAGAGAAAGAAAGGAATTCAGGTGAGAAAAGTGCAGAAGATTATAAAGAGGATATAAACACAATAGAAAGTGGAAGGAAAGGATCACTNAGAGAAAGAAAGGATTTCAGGTGAAAAAAGTGCAGAAGATTATAAAGAGGATATAAACACAATAGAAAGTGGAAGGAAAGGATCAGTGGTTGCTTCTGTTATAAACAAGCGGAAGCTGGTAATACTTAGTGTGATATTAGGTGTTCTGGTTGCTTTGGGTCTTGCAGTTTATTTGAGCTATAGAAGTAAAGGTCTGTAAATGAATTGTGCGACATGAGGATTGTGGTTTAAATACTTTAAGATTGCGTCCGAAATTAATTAATATTTCTTCAACTTTGTATTTGTATTAAATGTCATTAATAAGAGACGTTGGTACTTTACAATAATTCTTGAAGCTATGGGGTGCATTCATGCAATCAGCATATTTCTTTACAATCTCATTGTGAGACATAGTAAACCTAATTTTGGCCCATAATATTTTTTAAAATATCACTATAGTATGTTTAATATTCTTCATTGTAGTAGAGTAGAGCAGAGGAAAATTAGATCAATATAGTTAAGGGCGGAACCAATCATTTTTTTTAGTTCAATGTAGTAGATTAGAATGGAGCAAATTTGGATCAATATAGTTAGAGGTGGAACCAACCACGAGGAAGGGGCGGGTGGCAAATTGTTCCGTTCGACTCAACATAAGAGGGGTTATATAGTAACAAATGATAAAATGATATTTCAAGAAGGGCAAATGACAGAAACATATATTTTAGGAGGGGCAAAAAACTAAATTATGAATTTGAGGAGATGAGGTTGCAATTGCCCCTCTGAAACCTTCTTGAGTCCACCCCCGAATATAGTGTATCGCATTCTACTCAAATATATATATATATATTCAAATATACTGGATAGACACACCACCTATACAAAAAAGATTGAGTGAATAATGTTGGGAAAAGTGAAGTTAAACTTGCATTATTGGTTGTAAAATATGTCTAAAATTTTGTAATTTCTTTTTGCATGTGACTTATATATATATATATATATATATATATATATATATATATGAAGACTAGGNACAATCCGACATATAGCTTACTCTTCAATAAGGCGGCATTTTGGGGATGATCCATGTAGTTGCATAATGGCTAGTTCTTTGTCCATATGAGGAAACTCATGAGGGGCATATGTGAGATAACAAAAGATGTTGTGTTCTTCACTTGAGTCAGGTTATGATGAGAGGCAGATTGATGCCTTTCGTTTGGCGCGATAGGCTTTAGTTTTTTGTTCGGATGACTTTCACTCGACCAACCTTCAACCCTAGCTCAAAAAAGAGGGTTGCACCTGACCAAACAAGTCTTTCAGTATTTTGTTGGCGAACACTTAACCTTCTGGTTCTGAACCCTTAGTCTTCAGCTAGCGTGCTCCTTGGTTTTTCGCATGTGGGTCTTTGGTCTTTCGTTGGTGGGCCATCCTTGCCGCACTCCTTTATCTCTCAATCCATTGGTTCTACTCGAGATTCGTGCAAACACGTTTTTGATGCACAATTAGACACTTTCTATGAGTTAAAGGATGATATCCCATGATAATCGTACTTAGTACTATTGAAAACTAATTCAACTCAATGAGGGCCCATTTTTTTTTCCCATTTTGTAATTTTTTGTAAAATTCTCATTCGTTTGCATACTAAAAATACCTTTTTGATAATGTATGTGGATCATTATTCATATAAAATAATTAAAACTATATGACTTATAGTTTTTTNGGGGTACAAAAGCGCCCCCTTCATAATCAACACCCAAAGGGGCACAAAAGCCACCCCTCCCTTGGCTTGGCTTGGCTTGGCTTGCTGGTGCTTTGTCTCCACAAACACAACAATCTTCGACTCGGAGACTATAACACCCAACATCAGTCCTCTGTACGTGCACCTCCATTTGAATCATCTTCATAGTTACGTACTGGAGTCACGTACCATGATATAGCTCACCTCTGGTCTAACCTTCACGAAACCTAACTAAAGCCAAAAATAACTTCAGTTTCTCGATAGTTACAACCTTCGTCAACATATCCGCATGATTCTGAGCTGTATGTATATTCTCCACGAATAAGTGCTCATCTTCAAGAAAAGAGCGAATGAAATGATATCTTAGTTGAATGTGTTTCGTCTTGGCACGAAAAACAACTATCTTAGCAATATGAATCACACTCATACTGTCACTGTAGAGTTTTTAAATCCTCTGCTCCTTGCCCAATTCTATATATTCGGCCTCCGTAGTTGAAAGTGCAACGATCTTCTATAACCTAGAAACTCAACTCACCCTTGTGATCCCCAATGTAAAGATATACCTTGTTGTACTTCTCTTATTGTCCACGTCTCCTCTAGATCTGAATCTATAAATCCTTGTAGACTGATCTCTGCACTATCATAACAAAGTGCATTGTGATTGTTGCCCCAAATATTTGAGAATCCACTTTACTGTCTTCTAATGATGTCTGTCTGGATTGCCCATGTACCTGTTGACCTCTCCCACTGTATATGCAATATCTGGCCAAATATGAATCATCACATACGTCAAACTTTCAACTGTTGAAGCATACGAAGTTCTCTCCATATGTGCTTACTCTACTTCAGAGTTAGGCGATAGCTTAAAGGGATTACCTAAGGAGTGCTAAATGGTTTCGCCTCACTTATGTTAAAACTTTGTTTTTCTCAACATATTCTGTCTGAGATAATTTAAGTGTTCCTACACTTGTGTCCATGTTGTTTCTCATCCCAAGGATCTTCCAGGTTGGATTAAATCTTTCATCTCAAACTCATTTGATAACTGTTTCTTCAAGTTTCTGATTTTCTCCATATCTTCAATCAACATGTCATCTACATACAAAAGAACCAAAATATAACATTTATCGAAGTGTTTCATGAAGCAACAGTGGTCTGTCTGGTACTTCAAGTATATTTTTTCTGGCATAAACCTGTCAAACCTTCTGTTCCACTATCTCGAGGCCTGCTTCAAGCCATAGAGGCTCTTCTTTAATCTACACACACCAAACCTTCTTTTCCAGGAACCTTGTAATCTTGTTGTTGCACCACGTATAGCTCCTCCAAATCTTCATGTAAGAAAATTGTTTTTACATCTATCTGCTCCAGATCTTAATCTTCTGCTATCAGATTCAGCAAAATCCTGATATAGTAATCTTCACCACCGGGGAGAAGATTTCTATATAATATTTATCTTTCCTTATGTCGGAAACCCTTTACAAAAAGTCGTGTCTTGTAACACTTGCTACCGACTCTTCTTTCAACATGTAGACCCAGTTATTGTGTGATGCTCTTTTGCCATTTGGTAGTACCATCAAATCTCAAGTATGATTTGACTCTAAAGATTGTATTTTTTCATCTATGCAAGCTCTCACTCTCTTGAATCTTCAACTTTGAGTGCCCTTATTAAAGCACTCTGGTTAACCATTATCAGTTAGAAATAAATAGTGTAAAAAAAGAGAATGCTCGTGTATAGGTCATATCACTCTGTTGATTCTTTTGACTTATGTAACATGTAACCGAGGAAATTTTAGTACTCCTGGTTGAGCACTTTTTCTTTCTCCATCTTCCTGATCACTAGTATTATCTATCTCTACATATATGTATTCTTCAAAAGCAGCTGATTAACTATCCTGAGTTCTGACCCTATCCTTCTACATCTTCATTTCGTTAAAAATGACGTCTCTGCTCCTAATGAATTTATGATTTTGTTAATCCCACAACTTATACCCAAATTCATCTGAATCATATCCAATGAAGGTGCACTTGACAAATTTTGAGTCAAACTGGCTCTTAGACCTTGCATCAACATGCACACATGCATACCACCCAAATACTTTTAAATGAGATGGACATATCTTTTTGTCACTCTAGGCTTTTTCGGCAAGCCTTCCTCTAAAGGTACTGATGGACTACGGTTAATCAAATAAACTATAGTGTTTATTGTTTCAGCCTAAAACTATTTTGACATGCCTACATGCGGCCTCATGCTCCTAGCACGCTCTGTGATTGTTCTGTTCATGTGCTCAGTCACACCATTCTGTTGTGGTGTACTTGAGACAGTAAACTCATGCTTGACCTTCTTTGTAGCACAGTAATTCCTGAAATTCTAGTCACAGAGCTCACCCCCACTATCTGATTCTAGGCACCTCAACTTCAAGCTTGTCTCAATTTCTATCACAACCTTCCACTTCCTAAAGACTTCAATACCTATGGTTTTTATTTTTAAAAATAAACTTATATCTTTTTCGTGTGATCATCAATGAATGTGCAAAATAGCAAGAAACTCCAATGGATTGAACTAGAGTAGGATCCCGTGCATCAGTATGCACTAACTCCAGTTTCCTTGATTTCACCACTGACCTAGAGAAAGAAACACTTATGTTTACCATATATACAATCATCACAGAAATCCAGATAAACTAATTTGAAGCTTATTCTTTGAAAGTATGAACTTCATACCTTTCTTGATCATATGTCCAAGTCTACGGTGCCACAAACTTGCATCCACCCTGAATCTAGAGCTCTGGCCACCTTCCACGAATCACCTGTGAAAGCAGTCACGAGTCCTAATTTTGTCAGATGGCTCACGGAGATACAATTTCTCATTAAACTTAGAACATGTATAACTTCAGTAAGCTTCTAGACTTTCATTCGACAACTTGATATCAACATCATCATTCCTACTATACGACATGTCTTGTTATCTCCCAAATAAACCTTTCCTAAATCACTATGAGTATAGTTGTTAATTACCTCTTTATTGGAGGGTATGCATGAGAAGAGACACCTGAATCTACTATTCAGGATCAAGTACTGACTAGGGATAACACCAGAGAGTCACTTTGAATTTCACCAATGAAGATATTAGTAGAGAAACTACTTTCTTGTCCTCTACCACCAGCTTTCCTTGAGCTTTGCAGTCCTTAAAATGTCCTTTCTTACCGCATTTTCAACATTCTCCTCTGCTTGACCTGGGCCTTCCTGTCTTGAACTTGGATCTGTCTCTGTATGTATTTTTGCCCAAATTCCTTTTTTTGTTATCATCATTCAACACAGAATCTGAAGTTCACAATTCGCTGCTTTTCTGCGAACTTCTTCATTTAACATTAGACCTATGATGTCATCGAAATTCAACTTCAAAATCCTTGAAGTATTACTCACTGCCATTACCAACCATCCTAGCAGTTGGACAATGAAGATAGTATCATAGTGCTTTGACTTCATCATCAAATTTGATTCTCATAGAACACAACTGACTCGCCACAGTGTTGGAAATTATTAGATGCTCTACCACTGAAATGTCTTCCACCATCTTCATGTTAAGTAACTTCTTCATCAGAAAAATTTTATTGAAATAAGAAGGTTTTCGTAGATCTTGGCTAGTGCAACATTGAGATTCACCGTAGTTTTCTCATTCAAAATGTTGAACACAACATATGAGAAAAGTGACAACTGGATCAAACATAATGTCGTTCAACACTTCTCATTCCTCCATAGGCGTAATAGTCTCAGACTTCCTTGTGATTCATTGTAGTGACAAATATAATTTTTTCTGATACAACAAATCTCTATTTACATCTTCTAGAATGCGAAGTTCGTCCCATTGAAGTTCTCCTCTTGAACCTTGCTTCTTCGACCATTACTCACACTCGAAGTGAACCCTTTTATGATACCATTTTGATAGGAATTCTCTGAGATAATTTCTAAATTTACTGGATCTTCGGATCAATTAGAAACTAACCACACCACGAAATCACATGATCACATTAATTTGAGAAAACAAAGATAAAAAATTGAATCAATGCAACTAGAGAAACACAAGAGAATTTTACGTGGATAAAACTCAAGACCGTGAAAAAACCACGGAGCCACATTGCCAAGAAATTCACTATGAAAATCAAATAGTCTTTCTAGAGAACTCACATCAGTTTTCCTCTACCTTCAACTCAATGTCTAAGCATATTTTGTCTATAAGGTTGTAGTTTGACGAGCACCTTGTCCCCTACCTTCAGCTCAATGTCGCAACGATGTTTCTCGACATGTTTCATACGTTGTTTTGCTCGAGTTAGGTTGGTACAAAGATTCTAAAAAATCCAACCACGTTCCTACAACCATTCAATAACATTAAGCAGTTTAGTTGTTCGTCCCTAATAATGATGTACTGGTGGTTGACATCAACCATAAAAAGCTTGATAAGGGGTCATGTCTATTGAGGAATAAAATGAAGTATTATAAGAATATTCATCCAAGGAATAAAATTTGGCTACTTTTTTGGGTTATTCGTGATGTGACAACGTAAATACTGTTGAAGAGTTTGATTTGTTACTTTTCTTTGCCCTTCCATCTTTGGATGATGAGCGGTAATGTAATTCAAGTGAGTGCCCGTTTCCTTAAATGGGCTTTTGCTAGAATGAGCTCATGAATATGGATTCTCTATCTGATATAATGGTCTTGGGATGCCATGATGGCGACAATTTCATAGATGAATATGATGGCAACAGCGGGTACCAACTGGGGCTTTATAGCAATAAAATTAGCATACTTGGTTAGACGATCAACAATTACCATGATTGTAGACTTATCTTGTGCAAATGGAAGACAAGCAACGAATTCCATGGTTATATCTTCCCATGTAGCCATTGGAATTTGGAGGGGTTGAAGGAGTCCAGCTGGTGTGAGGGGTTGATATTTGGTAGCCGAACAAATCAAACAACTCATAACAAATTCCATGACATCTTGCTTCATTCTTGGCAACAAGAAATAACTCTTAAGATGATATAGAGTCTTGTGAATCCCCGCATGACCCCCAAAAACCTTCGTATGATGTAATTCCAATAAAGACAACTTTTCTGCGGAGTTCGAAGATACTATTATTTTGCCATATTTTTTTATTAGTTCGTTTTTTATAATGTATTCTTCATGGTTCTCGGGTTGTTTTTTCCATTTGGCTTTTGAGTTGGATATATTCAGGTAGGTGGTTTGTTTCTTCACGGAGAGTGGCTATTAGAGAAGACAAAGAAGTTGTGATTACGATGGTCAATGTGATGGGAGACTCTCCCGTCCCTTCACTTCATGCATTCGAAATATCTTAAATTTGCTTGGCTTATATTCAATTGAAAAATCATTCCTCAGCAATTTGATAAGAAAATGATGTTGGTCGGAAGTTTGAATGGTTTGTGTTAACAGTTTACAAATGCTTTTTTTATCATTTAGATACGACCTCAATGATCAAATATAATTCTCAGACATATGAGCTTGTTGCACATGGAAGTTCAACTTATTGCTGTAGAAAGTGATGGGTTTATTGTCTTGGCAAAGGACTGCTCCCATGTTAGTGCCTGAGGCATCCACCTCAAATATAAAATACTTGGACAAATCAGGAAGTGATAAAATGAGGAAATTAGCCAGTTTATGCTTCAAAATATTGAATTCTTGCTACTATTTTTCATTCCATTTGAAGGCATCCTGTTGTAACAAGTCGGTGAGAGGGCTAGCCAACAAGGCAAAATTTTGGGCGAAGCGACGATACTATCCTACTGAGCCTAAGAATCCTCGCAATATTTTGATAGAGCGTTGTCGAGGTTAGTGTAAGATGGCGCAGATCTTTTTTTGATGTGGACATACCCTTCAATGGGCGCTGAATGTCCCAAATAATCAACTTGTGATTCTCCAATTGAGCACTTGGATAATCAAATATCTAATTTATTAGCAAGGAGAANTGTTGTTTTGGTGTTTGGTTTATGACAGCTCATGTATTGTATTTTTTGAACTTTTTTTGATTTATGTAGCCGATCCCACTTAGTGGGATAATGACTTTGTTGTTGCTGATGTAATTTGCTTAAGAATAGGCTTTTTTTCTTGCAATAAAATCAATTTCTAGTTCGTCTCCAATCATTGAATCTCTTTCAACAGTTCATATTCGATAATTCGACTGCTTGCTGTAATACCATGGTCTTTTGCTTGTTGATATTGCTCCACTATTAGGGACGATCGTTCTGCCCTTTTGCTGCTCTCATCTATTGCTATTGTTTAATTTTTAGAACCTGACTTGTAGTAAGAGTATCCCAAGGGCTAATATGTTGGGTTATTATATTCTAGAGAAGGATCTTGTTGTGAATTGTGAATAGAAGACTAAAATCGAAGTAGAGAAATGGAGAAGTTTTCTACACTGTAAATAATGCATATGGTACATTTGATTTGATAATATTGCTTTAGGAAACCTCCAGGAAATGCCTTTATCTTTTCTACGTTCTTGATTTTGAACTTTTGTTCTTCTGATCAAAGGGTAGCTTGGGATCATGAGGTCACTACAAAAGATTTGATATGTGGTCGACATTTTTTTCATGATTATTTTCTTGTTTCAACAAGTAGGGCTATGATTTGTGATTTATGCTTATTTTCTCGCGACACTATTTATTTAGTGAAAATTGAATGCATGGTTCAATATAATCGAAATGTGGCTTATTCACAATGTTTTAGAGTTATTTTGTTTGGTGCAAAACAAACACATGCATTTACATTTTTTATTTGGTTTGAGGAAAATTAAATCAATGTAAAACACTGGGTTGGGGTGGGGGTTAGGCAGCCTGAGACTAGAGAGCATTGGCAACCGGTTGGCGACCAACAAAACTTAGCTCTTGCAATGTATTTGAAATTCAATAAAAATGGTAAATTTCAAATACTTGAAAATTTTACCATGCATTCCATTTACTTTGAAACAAATACACAAATTTAAAAAATGCATGCACTACTTTTATTTTACATATATTTTTTTTCCAAACCAAATAGCCCCTAAGTGAATTAATCATCAATTTTATGCTAAAAGGTCCACCCAGGGTCTCACAAAGTAAAAGCCACCTATTGGTTGTGGATTATGTTGTTGCTTTCTAAGGGAAAGAGTTTTCAAAGCTAATGGCCTCATAGCATTACTTGAGGTAGTTGGAGGTATAATTGTTAGCGTCGTAGAAGTAATTTTGTGCTCTTATTTTTTATGCTAATAAATTTGGATTAATGGGCTTCCTTGACTTTGATTAGGGTGGAGTTCTTGTTGGTTTTGATTTTATTATTGGCTTGGCCAAGCATGATATGCTTTATAGTTATTTTAAAAGGAAACATAACTCAACACCCTAGGAACTATAATGGATACCTTTTCATGAAGTAGATTGGTTTTCAAGTCAGTTCCAACTCTTCAAGGTTTTACATTTGTTGAAATTCATAATAATGTGGAATAAAGTGAAATACTTCATTGTTTCATTGATATGAACAAGGATATAAATAACCCTTACAAGAATCTTATAATATGAAAAATAATAAAAAAGAAATGATATGAAAAGAAAAATATATCACATAATATCTCCAATAATCAATTCATATTAATTATTAGGAGATATAAAAAATAACATAAAATAGGAAAATAAATAATTTCTAATTGAAGGAAATAAATGTAAAATATGAAAGCAAATATCTCCTTATATTAAGGAAATAATTTATTCCTCATAACTTCTTATAGGAAAAAATTATTTGCTATTATAATTTTTAACACCCCCTCTCAAGCTTGGAATGTATGTTGATAATTCATAAATTGCTGAGTAGTGAAGAAAAATTGGTCGTTTGAATTATCAAATTTGTTAGATTCAGACTTTGCTGAATTTTGAGTTTTATTTGTCTTATGTTTCAGCGTAAAAGAGAGATTCAGGCTTGAGTGAATTTATTGGATTCAGGCTTGACTGAATTTTGAGTTTTATCTGCCATATATTTTGACATAGAAGAGAGATTCTGGCTTGACTGAATTTGTTGGATTCAGACTTGGCTGAATTTTGATTTTTGTATGTCATATATTTCGGCGTCGAAGATGGATTCAAACTTGACCGAATTTGTTGAATTCATGCTTGACTGAATTTTGAGTTTTGCAGAGAAAAAGATAACCTACAGGAAAAATGATTTTTAATTGACCAAGATTGTCACTGGCTGCAGAAAAAAACATGAATATCACACCTAGTAAATTATGCTAACAGAGAAAGCAACAGAAGAAAGGGCGGCTGGAAACAGGGCTGCCCCTGTCGCTTGGGCCAGGGAAGAAAAAAATATTTCAAGAGGAATGGTCGACGATGGATTTTGTCGGCATTGTTCGATCCACGACAGCGATATTTCTGGCAAGAGGCGGGTGGCGACATCGCTGGTGTCGCCCTGACTGGAGCTCCTGTCACGACCACCTTCTTTTCAATTTGTTCGGCTTATATGGACGCCGCGTGCAATAAACACAGCATGTTCGGTCTCGACTGCGGGGACACCGACTATAGATTTTCTGGAGGCCAGCATAGTCGAAGCTCTCGGTTCAGGAAGGTTTGGCCAACAGACAAAGCTTACAGAGAGAGAAGGAGAAAAAATCGTTGTTTCAAATACCAAAATGAGTGTCCTTCCCTTCCTGCATAGAGGATGACAGGAAGAGAGTCCAACAATTTTCAAAGGAGAACCGGTGGCTTGGGTACGAAACTTTGCTCTGATATCATGTTGAAATTCAGAATAATATGGAATAAAGTAGAATACTTCATTGTTTTATTGATATGAACGAGATTATAAATAACCCTTACAAGAATCCTATAATATGAAAAATAATTAAAAAAAATGATATGAAAGGAAATATATGACCTAATATCTTTAATAATCAATTCATATTAATTATTAGGAGATATAAGAAAGAATATAAAAAAGGAAAACAAATAATTCCTAATCAAAGGAAATAAATATAAAATAGGAACGAAAGTATCTCCTTATATTAAGGAAATAATTTATTCCTCATAACTTCTTATAGGGATAAATTATTTTTTATTATTTTTATTAACAAAATTTTAGTTTGGATATTTGGAGAAGGAGAAGTTTTTTAGTTTTCACACTCGAGGATGTTATTGTTTTATTATATTGAATGAGACCTCAAATGAATTAGTAAGCATAAATTATCAGTTTATAGTTGGCATGTGTCAATGGGCATAGGCCATCTGTGGGCGGCTATCAGTGATGGTCATTGTTGGCCACTAAAATTTAACTCTTGTAGTGTATTTGGAATTCATCTAATATCGTTTGAATTTGAAAACACTGAAGATGAGCTAAATGGTGAATTTTAAATACTTCAAACTTTTACTTTGCATTCAATTTTCTTTAAAGAAAATATGCAAATTTTCAAAATGTATTTATTACTTTTATTTTACATATATTTTCCACCAAACCAAATAGTCCCTAAGTAAATTAATCACCAATTTTATGCTAAAAGGTCCACCTAGGGTGTCACAAAGTAAAAGCCCACCTATTGGTTGTGGATTCTTTTGTTGCATCTAAGAGAAGGAGTTTTCAAAGCTAATGGCCTAATAACATTAATTGAGGTATTTGGAGATGTAATTAGTAGCGTTGTAGGAGTAATTTTTGCTCTTATATTTTATGCTAGTAAATGTGGAGTAATGGGCTTCCTTGACTTTGATTAGGGTGAAGTTCTTGTTTGTTTTGATTTCATTATCGGCTTGGCCAAGCATGATATGCTTTATAGTTATTTTGGAGGGAACCATAACTCAACAACCCAGGAACTATAATGGATACCTTTTCATGAAGTAGATTGGTCTTCAAGTCAGTTTCTACTCTTGAAGGTTTTAAATTTAAGTTTTGATATTTGGAGAAGGAGAAGTTTTTAGTTTTCACACTCGAGGACATCAATGTTTTACTATATTGAATGAGACCTCAAAATGAATAAATAAACATAAATCATCATTTTATTGTTGGCCCGGGACTAATGGGCATAATCCAACGATTAGAGGCTATTAGTGAGGGTGACGGTTGGCCAATAAAACTTAAGTCTTGCAGTGTATTTGGAATTCATTCAATATTGGTTGAATTTCAAAACATTGAAGATGAGCTAGATGGTGAATTTTAAATACTTAATAAATTTTACTCCACTCTCCATTTTCTTTAAAGGAAATACACAATTTTTCAAAATACATGTATTACTTTTATTTTACATCTATTTTTCACTTAACCAAATAGCCCCTAAGTGAATCAATCATTAATTTCATGCTAGAAGGTCTACATGTAGTGTTACAAAGTAAGAACCCACCTGATGGTTATGGATCCAGTTGTTTTTTCCAAGGGAAGTAGTTTTCAAAGCTAATGACCTAATAACAATAATTGAGGTAGTTGGAGGTATGGTTGGTTGCATTGTAGAAGTATTTTTTGCTCTTATTTTGGAAGTTAGTTACGTTGCTTGCATGCTCATAAATGTCGAGTAATGGGCATCCTTGATTTTGATTAGGGTGGAGCTCTTGTTGGTTTTGATTTCATTATTGGCTTGGTCAAGCGTGATATGCTTTATATTAATTTAGGGGGGAACCAAAGCTCAGCACCCAAGAAATTATAATGGACACCTTTTCATGAAGTTGATTGGTCTCCAAGTCTGTTCCTACTCTTCAAGGTTTCATATTTAAATTTTGATATCTGGAGGGAGAAGTTTCATAGTTTTCACACTTTAGGAAATTGTTGCTTCACTATATTGAAAGGGACCTTAAAATGGACTAATAAACATAAATCATCACTTTCTAGTTCAAATTGTTGTTAGAATGAACTTAAATAGCCATGGAGACTTATGAAGATTTGGTAAGTGGGCTAGATTGGCAACCAACGTCATTCTTTCAACTTATTTCACAAAAACAAATTGGCTTAAATTTGGTCTTGCTCGCCATTTTATTTGGTCGTCTAAAACTACCTCTCCTTTTTGATAGCAAGTTGGGCAGATATAAGAGTGTATTTGGGACTCCTTTTGTCTAAGAGTTAAAGGAGACAGGGAACCTAACACATAACTATCAAATTAATTTTATTATACGTTTCTGCATTATTGCAGAGTATATATGTCATGAAGACCACTTTAAATCCCATCTCTTTTGAGAGATCGTGCTCAGGGATTTGCAGATGATTATAAGTTTTTAAGATCTCTAACTTTTTTTTTCTTTGATTATATCATATCTCAAAAAGAGTAACAAATGTTGACATTGAAGTTAACGTCTTAGGGAGTCGTGTAAATTTTGAATGAAAGTGCTGCTTTAGAGGGGATTATGTACATTTAGTAAGAGAGACAAAGGAGAATATAGAAAAACACTTGAATGATAACTTTGTAAGGGGAGACATTTCACCTTCTTTGTATATCTTTGTTTAAGAACACAATTGAATCAATTTGACCTATCGTTGGTTTTCTCTACCCTATATTTTTGGGTAATTCAAATTTATTGTTTATTGTTGTAAGAGATATATAAGCAATTTAGGTGTTGTTGGATTCAAAGTTTTTCTATGCCCCTATGATTGGTTTTCTCTACCCTATCCTTTTGTGTAATTCAAATTTATTGTTTATTGTTATAAGGGATATATAAACAATTTGGGTGGTATTGGATTCGAAGTTTTTTAGTGGATTGTGGGCTAGCCTTACTTGAGAATCACGGGGCATGAAGTTCGATAAGACTAATTTAGGATGCTAGCAATGGAAGTATTTTTGTGATAACTCTCTTGCTTTTCTTGTTAGATCATATAGAGAGTGGAAATAAATCCTAAGAGAAAGCAGTTTTGGTATCAAAGTCTATAAAAGTTTTTTTTTGACATGTTGTATAAAAATAATATTAATTTATTCGAATTAAGTGAAAATATTACACTTAATAGGAATCAATGGAGTAAAAGAATTTATGATGCCTATCCCATTCAGTGGGATAAAGGCTTGTTGTTGTCATTGTAGTTGTTTGAAAAAGAGTTTATTTTATTGTGCCTTGAGACCCCCAATGTATAGGTCTAGTTTCAGATCGTTACAATATTTATTAGGAATGAAAAGTGATTGATTAGAGTATCACATGGATGCACATAGCTTATTTAAGTTATCCAGAGACTTTTGCAATGTTATAGAGTTCTAATAGAAGTTACAAGGTCAAGGTAGTATACACTTAAATATCATTATCTTTGTTTTAGTATCACGAAGATTAATAAGTGTGATAGATTTAAGTATCTTAAATTTATTTTATAAAAGAATGAAGATATAGAAGAGGTTATAAATTGTGTATAATCAATGCTAGATGGCACAATGGATAAGTCTTGGATGGTTTTTCTAATAAGTGGATACATAGGAGACTTAACTATAAATTTAATAAAGGTACAAATTATGATATTGATATATGAGTTGAGCATGATAGAAACGAGGATGTCAATATGAATGTGAGCAAGATTAAAAGGGCAAGTTTAGTAATGATTCTATTAATGAAATGGCTGGAGTGTCATCTATTGAAAATGAGATAATTGAAACCCTGAAAAAAAAAGATATAATTGAAAATATATTTGGGTAATTTGGACATTCACAGTGAAGGGTAGAAAATGTAATCATTAGGCTATTTGTCAGAGGATTTTTAAGGTGAGTTAGTGGGTCTATAAGATTATTTGGATGGAAGTTGTTCAAAATAATTTATAAAGAATCAATTAACTCCTTTGATATTATTCAGTAGGAACAATTGAAAACGAGGATTCATGAAGTTAACCCGTAATAGTTTGGATAAGGCTAATGATAATGATATTTTTATTGAAGCTATGCATTCCCTTTGTCTTTTCTTTTAGCAATTTATAGCTCAACTACTCAAGTAAAATATCATTTACCTTATTTATCTAGGCCATCAATGAGTTATATAAGTTAATTCTTATTCTTCTTTTTTTAAGGATTTCAGAGTTCTTTTAGAAGATTTTTACTCAACTATGATTAAAGCATCTTGCATACTTTATTGGTAAAAGTCAACAATAGAATAAGGGATGTGGACCAAAGTTTTTTCACTCTCGAAAAGCAGACATCTACTGACTTAGATGTGGTATTCTAAAGGCATATTTGCTGTTTTAAAATACATGATAGATAATAAAATATTGATAAATGATATCAATACTACTGGGAAAGTGAGTACCTGATAAATTAATTTTTCACATGTGAAATCAATAATAATCAGCTAAGATTGCGGCACGATCAACTTGTATTCGACACATTTTGCGCATATCCATTTGTTTACTTCTGATTGAGAAACTAACGCAATTGTTTGGTTTAAATCAAACAATTGTCAATTACATGCTATTTTTTGTGAATTAATAAAAATTAGGGAAATTTACATGCATACTTCACATTTCTTATGTATTTACATATTTGAGATCTAAACTTCATATTTACACTTGTAATACTTTGTTGTCATAAATCTCTGCATGAAAAGGTGTGTTTCTCTTTTACAAAGCGAGCAATAGTGATACTTCTGATGTGATATCGAATATTTGGATGTTATGTTTGTAAATATTATAGTAGTTTAGGTGTTAGATATGTAAATACATTAGAATTGTGTGCATGTATGTAAATGCCCGTAAATATTTGTAGCCATCAATAGTGTTATGGGATCGATGGGTGCCTTAGCTTAAAATCTGTAGAAATTTTGTTTTCATGCAGAAGAGTGAAAATATTGACGAGCATATTACTCTTGTGATTACATTTGGGTGGTTAAACTGAAGAAGCACCTTAACAGGATTATATGATATAATAATACCACAAAGTTTTGAAGTTGAAGAAGAATTTAAGAAAACAGTTACAGTTGCAAGAAAGGAGGATTCATGATGATTGTCTAGTTAAACTAGAATTGATTAGGGAGGGAAATGAGTGTTTTAGTTAGATTGTGGGTAGCTCCTGTTGAAGTTGATGTTTTTATAAATTAATTTTCTATAGTTTTGGCGTATACAACGGAAATCAAATGATTCACAAATAAAATGGTGGGACGAAACAATGTAATCACAAGAGTAATGCAATAACTTGACTAGAAGATATTGATAAAAGTCTTCAATAAATAGAACTAAGGTTATACGCAAAACTTAAGCAGGAACAACAACAACAGGCCTTCATCCCAGCAAGTGGAGTCAGCTATATGAATCCTTTTTCTCTATTGCATCCTATTGAGTGTCATATTTTTGTTTAATTCTAATAAATTAAGATTATTTTTATATGCAAAACTTAAACAAANAGGAATAATGACTTGACTAGAAGATAGTGATAAAAGTCTTCAATAAATAGAACTAAGGTTATATGCAAAACTTAAGCAGGAACAACAACAACAGGCCTTCATCCCAGCGAGTGGAGTCAGCTATATGAATCCTTTTTCTCTATTGCGTCCTATTGAGTGTCATATTTTTGTTTAATTCTAATAAATTAAGATTATTTTTATATGCAAAACTTAAACAAAAAAGGAAAAAAAGAAGCTTGATGGGTGGGTTTAATTAGTTTGATGTGGCCAATGATTATGTTTATCCAATTGTTAGCATAATAAGAAAATATAAAGAAATGAAGATATTGACCTACATATTTCAACTATGCTATGGCTTTATGCACTCCACTGAAGGTGATTTTTATGTTATATCTTTCAAACTATGCTATGGCTATAGGCACCATTAAGTTTGTTGCTGTGATTTAGGCTAAATATCATTTTCAACATTTGATTTGCCAGAAATTTTGTTTATATTGATATGTTGGTTATTCGGAGCAATCAATCATCATCATTGTTGTTCATTTATTGGTATTCTTTGTAGTTTCCATCAAAATTTACTGTGGCATCTATATACAACCTCCCAATTCCTATGTATTTACATAGCTAACACCTTAAATTTATTATTTTGCATTTATAACGTTCACCTCCTTCGTATCTAATATTAAATACGACAAGTTTATAATGAATACATATTTTTCATGCATAGATAAGGTGACTTATATGTATAAATTGAAGTTTAGGCGTTAGATGTGTAAATACATAGGAATTGAGTGGTATGCTTTTAAATCTTCTAAATTTATTTTAGAACTTTTTTTAAAATTTATCATATTTTTTTGTCCTTCGCCTGAATGAGAATGAGGGTTGATGCTAAGTTATTAATTTCTCGTAAAACTCATTGATAAGAATTCTCCAAGATAATTCCCAATTTTACTGAGGCTTATGATCAATTAAAAACTAAACCACACAATGTAATAACCGGATCACAACAATTCGAGAAAATTGGGCTAAAAAATTAAACAAAAAGCACAATCAAAGTAACTAGAAAAATACACAAGAATTTTACGTGAGAAAAAACCCGAGAACAGGAAAAAACTACGGAGTCACACCACCAAGTAGTTTACTATGAAAATCATAGTCTTTACAGAGAACTCTCATCAGTTTCCTCTCTACAAACAATGAAACTTATAGGACACACTTCAGAATTTTTCGTTGTTGATTCGACGCAAAAAATACACGCTGAGATTCCATAAATCCTTCTCTCTAACCCTTCTCTCCTTCACCTGGAACTTGTTGAAGAACACCAAAGGAAGACCTACACCCAGCACATACATTACGCTGCTCAAAATTTTGGTTTTAAAACAAAAAAATCGTGGTAATTGCATCAAGTGCAAAAACTCCTGAACCTGACGCAAAAGCGCCAGTCTCTCGGGAAGCTGAAAGGTCACGCTCAGTTATTTGGGCTCTTGAGTGCCCATGGTCGTCTCCTTCTTTGTTTGCACCCAAACATGGGCGAAAAAATACCCATAGGGGTACATAAGCGCCCCCTTCATAAACAGCACCCAAAGGGGCACAAAAGCCACCCCTCCCTTGGCTTGGCTTGTTGGCGCTTTGTCTCTACAAACACAACAATCTTCGACTCGGAGACTATAACACCCAACATCAGTCCTCTGTACATGCATCTCCATTTGAATCACCTTCATAGTTACGTACTGCGGTCACGTACCGTGATATGGCTCACCTCTGGTCTAACCTTCACGAAACCTAATTGAAGCCAAAAATAGCTTCAGTTTCTCGATAGTTACATCATTCGTCAACATATCCACATGATTCCGAGTTGTATGTATATTCTCCACGAATAACTGCTCATACTCAAGAAAAGAACGAATGAAATGATATCTTAGTTGAATGTGTTTTGTCTTGGCATTAAAAACAACTATCTTAGCAATATGAATCACACTCATACTGTCACTGTAGAGTTTTCAAATCCTTTGCTCCTTGCCCAATTCTATATATTCGGCCTCGATAGTTGAAAGTGCAACGATCTTCTGTAACGTGAAAACCCAACTCACCATTGTGATCCCCAATGTAAATATATACCTTGTTGTATTTCTCCTATTGTCCACATCTCCTACTATATCTGAATCTATAAATCCTTGTAGACTGATCTCTGCACTATCATAACAAAGTGCTCTGTGATTGTTGCCCCAAATATCTGAGAATCTACTTTACTGTATTCTAATGATACCTGTCTGGATTGCCCATGTACCTGTTGACCTCTTCCGCTGTATATGCAATATCTGGCCAAATACGAATCATCGCATACATCAAACTTTCAATTGCTGAAGCATACAAAGTTCTCTCCGCTTCAGAGTTAGGCGATAGCTTAAAGGGATTACCTAAGGAGTGCTAACTGGTTTCGCCTCACTTATGTTAAAGCTTTGTTCTTCTCAACATATTCAGTTTGAGACAATTTAAGTGTTCCCACACTTGTGTCCATGCTGCTTCTCATCCTAAGGATCTTCCATGTTGGATTAAATCTTTCATCTCAAACTCACTTGATAACTGTTTCTTCAAGTCTCTGATTTTCTCCATATCTGCAATCAACATGTCATCCACATACAAAAGAAATAAAATATAACATTTATCGAAGTGTTTCATGAAACAACAATGGTATGCCTGGTAATTCAAGTATATTTGTTCTGGCATAAACCTGTCAAACCTTCTGTACCACTATCTCGGGGTCTGCTTCAAGCCATAGAGGCTCTTCTTTAATCTACACACCAAACCTTCTTTTCTAGAAACCTTGTAATTTTGTGGTTGCACCATGTATAGCTCCTCCAAATCTCCATGTAAGAAAGTTGTTTTTACATCTATCTGCTCCAGATCTTAATCTTCTGCTATCAGATTCAGCACAACCCTGATAGCAGTCATCTTCACCACTGGGGAGAAGAGTTCTATATAATATTTATCTTTCCTTCTATTGGGAACCTTTCACAACAAGTCGTGTCTTGTAACACTTGATACTGACTTTTCTTTCAACATGTAGACCCACTTATCGTGTGATGCTCTTTTGCCATTTAGTAGTACCATCAAATCTCAAATATGATTTGACTCTAAAGATTGCATTTTTTCATGTATGCAAGCTCCCACTCTCTTGAATCTTCAACTTTGAGTGCCCTTATCAAAGCACTCTAGTTTACCACTATCAGTTAGTAATAAATAGTGTAAAAAAAGAGAATGTTTGTGTACAGGTCATATCACTATGCTGATTCTTTCGACTTATGTAACATGTAACCGAGGAACTTTTAATGCTCCTTCTAGTTGAGCACTTTTTCTTTCTCCATCTTCCTGATCACTAGTATTATCTATCTCTACATATATGGATTCTTCAAAAGCAGCTAACTAACTATCTTGAGTTCTGACCCTATCATTGTACATGTCCATTTCGTTAAAAATGACATCTCTGCTCCTAATGAATTTATGATTTTGTTAATCCCACAACTTATACCCAAATTCATCTGAATCATATCCAATGAAGGTGCACTTACATATTTTGAGTCAAACTTGCTCTTAGACCTTGTATCAACATGCACATATGCATACCACCCAAATATTTTTAAATGAGATGGACATATCTTTTTGTCACTCCAGGCTTTTTCGGGTAAGCCTTCCTCTAATGGTACTGATGGACTACGGTTAATCAAATAAACTATAGTGTTTATTGTTTCAGCCTAAAACTATTTTGACAAGCCTACATGTGGCCTCATGCTCCTAGCATGCTCCGTGATTGTTCTGTTCATTCGCTCAATCACACCATTCTGATGTGGTGTACTTGGGACAGTGAACTCATGCCTGACCTTCTTTGCAGCACAGTAACTCCTGAAATTCTAGTCACGGAGCTTACCCCCACTATCTGATTCTAGGCACCTCAGCTTCAAGCTTGTCTCAATTTCTATCACAACCTTCTACTTCTTAAAGACTTCAATACCTATGGTTTTTATTTTTAAAAATAGACTCATATCTTTTTCGTGTGATCATCAATGGACGTGCAAAATAGCAAGAACCTCCAATGGATTGAATTAGAATAGGATCCCATGCATCAGTATGCACTAACTCCAGTTTCTTTGATTTCACCACTGACATAGAGAAAGAAACACTTTTGCTTACCATATATACAATCATCACAGAAATCCGAATCAACTAATTTCAAACCCTGAAGCTTATTCTTTACAAGTAGGGACTTCATACCTTTCTTGCTCATATGTCCAAGCCTACGGTGCCACAAACTTGCATCCACCCTGATTCTAGAGCTCTGGCCACCTTCCACGAATAACTTGTGAAAGTAGTCACGAGTCCTAATTTTGTCAGATGGCTTACAGAGGTACAATTTCTCATTAAACTTAGAACATGTCTAACTTCAGTAAGCTTCCAGACTTTCATTCGATAACCTGATATCAACATCATCATTCCTACTATACGACATGTCTTGTTATCTCCCAGATAAACCTTCCTTAAATCACTATGAGTATATTTTTTAAATACCTCTTTATTGGAGGGCAGACATGAAAAGAGACACCTGAATCTACTATTCATGATCAAGTACTGACTAGAGATAACACCAGAGAGTCACTTTGAATTTCACCAATGGAGATATTAGTAGAGAAACTACTTTCCTGTCTTCTACCACCAGCTTTCCTTGAGCTTTGCATTCCTTAAAATGTCATTTCTTACCACATTTTCAGCATTCTCCTCTGCTTGACCTGGGCTTTCCTGTCTTGGACTTGGATCTACTTTTGTCTGTATTCTTGCCCAAATTCATTTTTCTGATATCATCATTCAACACAGAACCTGAAGTTTCACAATTCACTGTTTTTCTGCGAACTTCTTCATTGAACATTAGACCCATGATGTCATCGAAATTCAACTTCGAAATCCTTGGAGAATTACTCACTGTCGTTACCAACCATCCTAGCAGTTCGACAATGAAGATAGTATCACAGTGCTTTAACTTCATCATCAAATTTGATTCTCATAGAACACAATTGACTCGTCACAGTGTTGGAAATTATTTAGATGCTCTACCACTGAAATGTCTTCCACCATCTTCATGTTGAATAACTTCTTCGTCAGAAGAATTTTATTGAAGCAGAATGTTTTCGTATATCTTGGCTAGTGCAGCAATGAGATTCACCGTAGTTTTCTCATTCAAAATGTTGAACACAACATATGAGAAAGGTGACAACTAGATCAAACATAATGTCGTTCAATCCAACACTTCTCATTCCTCCATAGGCATAATAGTCTCAGACTTCCTTGTGATTCATTGTAGTGACAAATATAATTTTTTCTGATACAACAAATCTCTACCTGCTTCTTCCAGAATGCGAAGTTCGTCCCATTGAACTTCTCCACTTGAACCTTGCTTCTTCGGCCATTACTCACACTCGAATTGAACCCCTTTCTGATACCATTTTGATAGGAATTCTCTAAGATAGTTTTCCAAATTTACTGGGGCTTAGGATCAATTAAAAACTAACCACACCACGAAATCACATGATCACATTAATTTGAGAAAACAGAGATAAAAAATTGAATCAAAGCAACTAGAAAAACACAAGAGAATTTTACGTGGATAAAACTCAAGATCGTGAAAAAATCACGGAGCCACACTGCCAAGAAATTTACTATGAAAATCAAATAGTTTTTCTAGAGAACTCACATTAGTTTTCTTTTTCCTTCATCTCAATGTCTATGTGTATTTTGTCTATAAAGTTGTAGTTTGACGAGCACCTTGTCCCCTACCTTCAGCTCAATATCACAACGATGTTTTTCGACATGTTTCATACGTTGTTTTGCTCGAGTTAGGTTGGTACAAAGATTTTGAAAAATACAACCACGTTCCTGCAACCATTCAATAACATTAAGCAGTTCAGTTGTTCGTACCTAATAATGATGTACTAGTGGTTGACATCAACCATAAAAAGCTTGATAAGGGGTCATGTCTATTGAAGAATATAATGAAGTATTATAAGAATATTCATCCAAGGAATAAAATTTGGCTACTTTTTTGGGTTATTCGTGATGTGACAACGTAAATACTACTGAAGAGTTCAATTTGTAACTTTTCTTTGCCCATCCATATTTGGATGATGAGCGGTGTTGTAATTCAAGTGAGTGCCCATTTTCTTACATGGGTTTTGCTAGAATGAGCTCATGAATATGGTTTCTCTATATGACATAATGGTCTTGGGATGCCATGATGGCGACAATTTCATAGATGAATATGATGGCAACAGCAGGTACCAACCGGGGCTTTATAGCAATAAAATTAGCATACTTGGTTAGACAATCAAAAATTACCATGATTGTAGACTTATCTTATGTGAATGGAAGACAAGCAATGAAGTCCATGGTTATATCTTCCCATGTCGCCATTGGAATTTGGAGGGGTTGAAGGAGTCCAGCTAGTGTGAGGGGTTGATATTTGGTAGCCGAACAAATCAAACAACTCATAACAAATTTCATGACATCTTGCTTCATTCTTGGCAAAAAGAAATGACTCTTAAGACGATATAGAGTCTTGTGAATCCCCGCATGACCCCCAACAACCTCGGTATGATGTAATTCCAATAAAGACAACTTATTTGCGAAGTTCGAAGCTACTATTATTTTGCCATGTTTTTTTATTAGTTCGTTTGTATAATGTATTGTTCATGGTTCTAAGACTGTTTTTTCCATTTGGCTTTTGAGCTGGATAAGTTCAGGTAGTTGACTTGTTTCTTTACGGAGAGTGGCTATTAGAGAAGACAAAGAAGTTGTGATTACGATGGTCAATGTGATGCGAGATAATCTTAGATTTGCTTGGCTTATATTCAATTGAAAAATCATTCCCCAACAATTTGATAAGAAAATGATGTTGGTCGAAAGTTTGAATGGTTTGTGTTAACAATTTACAAATGTTTTTTGATCATTTAGATGCGACCTCAATGATCAAATATAATTCTCGGACATATGTCGAAGCTTGTTGCATATGGTAGTTCAATTTCTTGTTGTAGAAAGTGATGGGTTTATTTTCTAATCAAAGGACTACTCCCATGTTAGTGCCTGAGGCATCCGCCTCAAATATAAAATTCTTGGACAAATCAGGAAGTGATGAAATGAGGAAATTAGCTAGTTTATGCTTCAAAATATTGAATGCTTGCTACTCTTTTTCATTCATTTGAAGGCATCATGTTGTAACAAGTCGGTGAGAGGGCTAGCCAACAAGGCAAAATTTTGGACGAAGCGACGATACTATCCTACTGAGTCTAAGAATCCTCGCTATATTTTTATAGAGCGTTGTTGAGGTTAGTGTAAGATGGCACAGATCTTTTTTTGATGTGTACATACCCTTCAATGGGCATTGAATGTCTCAAATATTCAACTTGTGATTCTCCAATTGAGCAGTTGGATAATCAAATATCTAATTTATTAGCAAGGAGAATGTTGAATACTGCTCGTAGCTGCTTGAGCACGCTTGATTCGAAGTCCTGTAAATAAGAATATTGCAAAAACCATTATAACAAATTTGTGTAAGTACTGTTATAGGATATTATTTATAAGAATTTGTAAAGTGGCGGGAGCATTCATGAGGCCAAAAGGCATCACGATGAATTCACAGTGGCCCTCATGTGTTCGGATTGTAGTCTTATGAATATCATCCTTTGCCATGTAGACTTGATGGCAACCCGATTGAAGATCAAGTGTGGAATAAACTGAAGCACCCTGTAATTCGTCCCGTTTTTTATCAATTGTTGAAATTGGAAATTTGTTTGGTATAGTGGTGTGGTTAAGACATTTATAATTGTCACAAACCACCATGTGTCGTCCTTCTTCTTGACTAAAGGGATTGGGGATGTGTAAGCACTAATGATGGGATTTATGATGCCTGATTGCAACATTTCATGGATTAATTTTTTTATACTTGCTTTGTGAAGGTGGGGGTATCTATAGGGTCGAATGCTTTTCGGAGTTGTCGCCTGAATTAGATAAATTTGATGATCTCCTTGGCGGCTAGGGGGTAGCCATTTAGGTTCCTCAAGCAGGCCCGTAAATTCTAGGAATATAGAAGGTGGAGGTTTTGGTGGGGGAATTTCGAGGGTTCTATGGGTTTGGTAGCTTAATTTTGCTTGACATTGAGTAAAATTAAACAAAATTGCACTTCTCTAAGAATATCCACAATCTCAGATAGGTTGAATGTTGCATCGGCTGTTGATTCAGTGGTGTTATTGAACGTAGCAGCATTCTAGTTATTGTTGTCAACCAGGGCGGACGGAGTAACTCTCAACGAAAGCACCAAGGATAGTTCCCTTCGGAAGAGTTTCTTGCTGCCCATAACTTGAAACATAACAGATTGCTATTGATAACCTGAAACAAAGCAGATTAGTTGGAAATAAAGAAGCAATAGAAGAAAGGGCATTGNGTTTAAACTTTATTATGTTACTTAATAATTCATCCAGAATATCCTGATGCTCAGTGAATATTGATGTCTTGATTATTCCCAAGAATAAGGTAAATGTCATTTACCTTTCAATTTAAAAATTATGTGGGTAAAGACCCTTTAGGAGAAAAATTAGTGTTATTAAGAATACTTAGCTAAATTTTAGTCCTAATTGGACTTGTGGTGTTTTAAAAGAGTTTGATTATGTTGATTTTTTAGAATTTTAGTCCTAATTGGACTTGTGGTGTTTTAAAAGAATTTGATTATGTTGATTTTTCTAAATCTTCTTTGAACAAATGGATTTCAACTTAAGTTCACCACTAAGTCCTTAAGGCCTAAATGAATGTATTAAGTGTGTTTTTTAAAAGATTTAAAACTTTAAGTGATCATTATCAAGATCATTTAAACATCATTTTGAAATAAGGGTGTGAAATCATTGATTTCCAAAATTATACCCCTAAATTCAAAAGTCATTTTATGTTAATGAAGTTTTTAAAATTTTGATAATTATGGGAATTATTCTTTTATCTTGTAATTTGTTAAAGTGAAGTGGGTTTCTACGAATTAAGCCCATTTTTTATTGCAAATCATCAAATGAGTTAATTAATATCAGAAATTACCCATTTCCCATTTTGATTGAGCCTAAATATTTATTAAGGCCAAAATATCCAAAATTACAATTTTGCCCCTAATGTCAAACTTTCATAATTTGTCAAATTTAAGTCAAATGACTTTGAAATTTTTATGTAACCTTACTTCAAAACTTTCATAATTTGTCAATTTTAAGTCAAATGACTTTGAAATTTTTATGTAACCTTACTGCCTTTCATAATTTGTCAATTTTAAGTCAAATGACTTTGAAATTTTTATGTAACCTTACTGATATATATCAATTAAGACATTAGAGGAGAAAATGTGAATTTTCACAATTTAATTTAATTCATATAATTAAAATTAAGACATCAGAGGAGAAAATATGAATTTTCACAATTTAATTTAATTCATATAATTATTTATATGCATAAATATGCATCTTTAAAGAAAATTTCAAAAGATGATCAGGACAACTCGTAATCACTTGAACGGCATCAGAGGAGAAAATGTGAATTTTCACAATTTAATTTAATTCATATAATTATTTTCATGCAAAATATGCATGTTCAAAGAAAATTTTAAAAAGATGATCAAGACAATTCCTAATCACTTGAAATTTCTATGTGAGCTAGCCCTAGACCAGAAAGTCCTTTGGTCAAAATTTCATGATTTTTTGAAGTTGCTGTGATTTACTAAAATTAATTGAAGTTTTGGGGACTTTAATAAAAAAAATATTTTATATGTTGAAAAATATGTTTTATATTTTTGAAAAATCTCTCTGAGGTCAGAGAACCCAGAGAAATTTATTTTTTATTTTTCTGATTTTTATTTGATTTTTGTTAGAATTATTTTGGTGAAAATTATATTTTAAAGCCTTAAAAAATCATTTTAAGGTTTAAAAATAGATATTTTCATTTTTAAATCTTGGAAAAATATTCCAATGATTCCTAAGTGTTTANCTTTCACATGGTTCTCCGCTGTTCACTGAGCAAGAGAATATTTTTATTTTATTTTTATGAATTTTCTATGCAAATTTATGTATTTTTAAAGTTTAGGGACTATTTTCTGAATTTATTAAATACCCCTATTTATTTATTCAAACG
>JXCR01060220.1:72455-90311 GCA_002079205.1 Phalaenopsis hybrid cultivar
AATATCCAACACAACTTTTAAATAATAGCTTCCTTAGCACAATTTCAAATCGATTTTTTCAAATAGTTGCAGTTGTGTCTAACAAATCCTAAATCATTGGCGGAACACCTAGCTCGCCAATCTTCTAATTTTGGTTTTTTAATATATTAATAAATTTATGAAAATAATTTCTTAAGAAAATTCTTATTATATTTAAAAAAAAAATTATGAAAGTAAATTCTTAAAAAATATTATTTAGAAAATTGTACTAAAAGATTTTTTTAAAAATACTTAAAATTTTGTTTTAGAAATTTTTATTTAATATTTTTCGTCTTGATTGCTATAACATTTATGTTAAAGTAACTTATAGTTCATATTTTGAAAACATAGTTTTTGTAACTCTATTATTTTATGATAATAATTATGTATATTTTAATTATATATTTCTCTTATATTTTCCTTGTAGTCATTTTATAATTACCCTGAGGATTATGTTAGGATTTTTCTTAATTAGTGCTTACAGTCAAGACGGCGCCAAAGATTTTTCTTAATTAGTTTTTGAGAAATAAAAAAAAAATGTATTTAACTTTCTTTTAAATATAATTATAAATATTTAAAAATAAAATTATAGTAATTTGTGCAATTATTTTCATCAAAATGAAATATTTTTTATTTGAACAACTCAGCTAAATTTTAGCCAAAATACATCAAATAAAGGCTTAAAAACATAAATATTTAAATCAAAATCATTATTAACATGTCAAAATAATATTAAAAAAAATTGTATTTAATTTATCAATATAAATTTATATAAGAAATAGGCACCATATTTGACTCCATTGGCTATTTATAACAGGAAAATGTATGTGATTGTAGTTTTTTATTCTATAAGTATTCTTGCATTTGGACGATTTAGATATATACCACTCAATTCGCATGTTTTTACATATGTAACACCTAAATTTTAAATTTCATACATAAAACCTTATCTTTGCATGAAAAGGTGTATTATTTTTTATGTGGCATGAAAGATTTGGAGGGCATAAATATAAATACATAGGAGTTGGATGGTATGTANAATTCAGCAACTAACTGAGCTGTATTTGTCAGAGTTTCTGATTTATGGCTATAGAAAATAAGATCGACTATTTTTGTAAATAAGTAATTATTATTTTTGTACTCTTTTACATGTTAAAAAAAATATTTAAGTGACAAGTTGGTATGAAGCTGCATTGCGAGTCGTAAGATCTCTACTACCCGTGTTTAGTTCATACAAGAACAGAAAGTAAATACAGGGAAGGTATTCTCAAATACCACCCTTTTAATACATATAGCACAATTCTTATCTATTTAGAAATCAATATATTTAAATTCTCGTATCTTTTTAAAAATAAAATATACTTTTAATACACAAGCTAATGACATCAAAATGTTAAAAGCTAGATATATAATAACATAAGAATAGAGTTGTATGTATATAAAACATATTTTTCTAGATTCGAACTTGACTTCTGTTACTTTTTTACCTTTTGACAGCAGGCACTCAATTGAGGCAATTTTTCTGCTGTCCTGAAACTCGAAGCAAGAATCAAGGCTTTGTCAAATCGAAAAATATATAATAATAATAATAATAAATTTATTAGCACATAAAAATTTTGAGATGGCACTAATTAGGCGGGTGAATTTAGCTCGAAAGTCGTTAATTGCTCGAAAATTTATTCGAAGTTTGGCTTGGATTGAAATAAAAGAGTTGTTCTATGAGCCAAAATTTTGAATCGTTTTTTTTTTTTGTAAGACGACTTAGAGCTAAGCCGAGCTTGGCTCGAAATCGGATCTTTAACAACCCTGTTGATGTTATGATTGAGTTTTGTAAATTTGTCTCGAAGATCATTAATCGCTCGAAAATTGATTTGAATTGTGGCTGGGATCGAGATCAGATCGAACTAAACGACCTGAGCTTCAAGCCAAATTTTAGGATCGAATTTTTTAAGTTGTTTTTGAGCTGACCCCAGTTAAAATTGAAATCGAATCATTAATAGCCTTATTTTTTATGCTAATTTCTAAATATTTGTGTCCTAATGAGAAAATATTTAATAAATCTTTAGTTAATGTGTAAGCATGAAAGCCTTTATATTCACATTAATATTGACATATATACAACCCTAATGTTGAATCCTTATGAGACGTAAGGTCTAATATTATTCGTAAGTGCATATAGTCATAGTCCTTGTATCATTGAGAGAAAAAGATAGGGATAGAGAGACGCACAAATGAGAGTCATGAGATTTTAGAGCGAGAGATGATCCCCCTCCGAAAAAGTCAAAAAGTCCCCCTCATTGTTATTTTCCATTGACCAATATCTTGATGAAAAGACTTTGAAGTGGGCGTCAGATCGTGCTGGTATGATACTCAACTCTGATATTTGAGTTAAAGGATCGTGCTTTTAATAATCAACAGACATATCTTCTTACTGGTCACGATGACCTTCTTCGATAACTATTCTCACACAAGTGAGCTAAGATCGTCCTTTCGAGAAGAACGGATACAACCACTTTCGTAGGTGGGGATCGGTTCAACCACTTCGACAGGTGGACTCATTTCAGAAAAATGAATATAAAATTTTCGTATAACCGTATTTGTGTATACAATTAGTGAGGTTCACCATAATTAAAATTTGATAAATTTGTTTTAGCTGAATATTTCTCTACTCTATCAATTTATTTTCTTGTAATATAAATTTGAGACATATTATTCAAGACCAGAAGCCAAAACAATGCATATTAAACGATCTAAAATCTGTGATAACTTTAGATGATTTCTTTGTAATGATTTTTATGGAAGATTTACATACATACCCCTCAATTCTTAAGAATTTACATATCTAACCCCTAAACTTCAATTTTTACAAGTGGGCTAAATGTAAAGTTTAAAGTTTAGGTGTCAGATATGTAAATACATAGGAATTAGGTCGTATGCATGTAAATGCTCCTTTTTTTCAGCTGGAAATTTCTAATAATACAGCAGCCAATAAATAAAAAAATGTAATATAATAGTTTTAAATCAGAGAAAGTATTGATTAATATTTGAATCAAGCAAATTATTAGTTTAATAGGACGGTTTTTAGCCGTCTTACTTCAAGTTTTCTAAAAACATTTAAGGAAAATTTACATTTTTGCCATTCAATTCTTATATATTTATATATTTAACATCCAGAATTTAATATTTACACTTACAACACTTCGGCGTCTTTCGCTTTTAAGAAAATAGTGATGGTTAACGATTCGGTGTTAGATATGTATTTATTATTATTTTCTTTTTTTGAAAAGAAATGACTAAAGACTGTTATACGAGTCTTCATCCACCTCTAATATGCTTAACAATTCGAGTATCACTTCCTTAAGAACAACCATGTCAGAAGGGATTTCAAACCTTCGACTTGAGATGTCTTATATCGTGGATGGCTGGATGTCAACCAACATGCCGAGGTACACTACTCAGATGTTAGATACGTAAATACATGAGAATTGGGTGGGCTTGCTCGGAGTGACATTTTGTTTTAGTAGAGGCATATAAATTAATTAATTTTTTAAATGGCACTAATTCAAAATTTATCATAAAACAATTAATAACATAAAATTTTATTATATTATCTATCACATAAAAATAAAAAATATATATTAAATTTTGAAAAGATTATTTGCCTTCTTTCTAAATACGTCAATATCCGCTATTATTTTTTTATGTAATTCAATAAAAGGCTTATTATTAGGGTCAATAATAAGTATAGAAAAAGAGATAAAAATTAATTGTCTTATTGTTTAATGACAGAAATATAGAGTTCTGATGATTTAAAATTTCTTTTGGTGGCCGCATGGGGCGATGATTGCTCCACATTCATCATTTAAAATACCTTTTTGCCCCCAGCTGGCGAAGAAGTGAGAATTTTTCTGTTGGGATGTGTCGTGATTTCTTACTTTGTCAAAATAAATAATTACTGCTTGCTTATTAATCTATTATATATATATATATATATATATATATATANGAACAATTCCGAACACGAGCTTATTTTAAACAAACTAAATTTCAAACGAACCGAACACGAACACGAGCACTGTTCGTTCGTGTTCGGTTCGTTTACACCCCTAATTGAGATTAAACAACTTTAAAAAAGAAAAATTTTGAAGATGAATTTAAAAAGGACTAAGTAACGGGCGGTTAGCATGTCTTTGGGAGAGCGATGGCGATGCGGTGCGATCTTGACCGCAATGTTGGGGCATTTGAGAAGACAATCTTCTGCCTATGTTTTTAAGAAGTTATTGTGGAAAAATTGTGTTTTATAATCTGATATGAATAAGGGCCCGTTTGGGGCAGCTTATAAGTGTGGGGGCGTTTTGTGTTACCGTTTGGATTGCACGGTTTGCCCGCTTATTCGACCCGTGGGCCGCGTTTCAGGATAATCTGCTTTGCTTATCCTGAAACGCACAAGATGACCAGAAAACTATTGTTTTGAAATTAAAAAAAAAACAAAAAACGGAATATCCAACACAACTTTTAAATAATAGCTTCCTTGGCACAATTTCAAATCGATTTTTTCAAATGGTTGCAGTTGTGTCTAACAAATCCTAAATCATTGGCGGAACACCTAGCTCGCAAATCTTCTAATTTTGCTTTTTTAATATATTAATAAATTTATGAAAATAATTCCTTAATAAAAATTCTTATTATATTTAAAAATAAATTTATGAAAATAAATTCTTAAAAAATATTATTTAGAAAATTGTACTAAAAGATTTTCTTAAAAATACTTAAAATTTTGTTTTAGAAATTTTTATTTAATATTTTTCGTCTTGATTGCTATAACATTTATGTTAAAGTAACTTATAGTTCATATTTTGAAAACATAGTTTTTGTAACTCTATTATTTTATGATAATAATTATGTATAGTTTAATTATATATTTCTCCTATGTTTTCCTTGTAGTCATTTTATAATTACCCTGAGGATTATATTAGAATAAAACATAGTCATTAACATAAATGATTTTTCTTAATTAGTGCTTACAGTCAAGACGGCGCCAAAGATTTTTCATAATTAGTTTTTGAGTAATAACAAAAATGTATTTAACTTTCTTATAAAATATAATTGAACAACTCAGCTAAATTTTAGCCAAAATACATCAAATAAAGGCTTAAAAACATAAATATTTAAATCAAAATCATTATTAACATGTCAAAATAATATTAAAAAAAAATTGTATTTAATTTATCAATATAAATTTATATAAGAAATAGGCACCATATTTGACTCTATTGGCTATTTATAACAGGAAAATGTATGTGATTGTAGTTTTTTATTCTATATGTATTCTTGCATTTGGACGATTTAGATATATACCACTCAATTCGTATGTATTTACATATGAAACACCTAAATTTTAAATTTCATACATAAAACCTTATCTTTGCATGAAAAGGGCCAATTCATTTTTTGTTAAAGTTAAAACTGGTATTATTTTTTATGTGGCATGAAAGATTTGGAGGGCATAAATATAAATACATAGGAGTTGGATGGTATGTATGCAAATGCCCATTTTATTTATTATTATTATTATTATTATTATTATTTAGTTATTGATTTTCTATTATTATCGTTAAAAGATAGGACACAATCAGTACATTGTTGCCGACTTGCCGCCCTGCATGAACACAATATGTCTGCCTTGGCATCAACATACTTTAAATTTAATAATTCAATTTATTTGCTTATCTTAGAGCATCATTCCATTTCCAAAGAGGGTAGATTAAAACTGATCACATCTTAAGAAATTAGAATAAGATTAAAATAATTGCTTAATCTCATCTATTAATTAATATTAATGAATTAAAGATGATTCATAAAGTCAATTATGAATAGATAGGATAAAATCACCGAGTAGACTTGTTGTGTGCCAGAAAATACGTAATCTTGGAGTAACAATTTAATGTCTCCGCGTTGTATAAAATCAATACACACATAGATAGTTGAAAGAAAATAGGAAGAGATGCCAGAAATTTCTACGTGAAAAATCAGGTAAGAGAAAAAAATAATAGAGCACAACTCAATAAAAATAATCCAGTATGAGTTTTCAAATAAAAAGATAGAACCTTATCTCGCACCTGAAAAAATGGTTTTAATGGTGCATTAACGACAACATATATCTGTGGATGATATACATAAATATTTGATGTATTCTAAATATATAGCTCGAGAGCAGTTGTTGTCATTGGGAGTTATCTGTTAGTGTGGAGCCCGATCAATTTCCCGCTCCCGCCTCCCGATCGCGAATATCGCAAATCCCGCTCCTCCTCTCGTTTTGCGAATCGGCGCTAGCGCTCCTCTATCTCAAAGCGTAGCTTCACTTCACCTTGCTCAAATGTTCCCGCACCAGGTTTCGTGATAAAAGGCATAGCAACGGCTCTCATTTGTTTTCTAAATCACGATTTTTTGTGTTCTTCTTCGGACTTCCTTGGGACAGAGGAAGAGATGTGTATGCGGTAGTTCCTTGCGGCAGAAGAAAGAAGAAAGAAGAAGAAGAAGATTGTTCTCCCTTGACTTCTACTTGATGGCTTGTGGCAGAAGAGAAATTGTGTTTATTTCTCTTGTAAGTTTATCTTCTTTGGTGTATCTCGGTGTATCTCGATGTAGAGAGAGAAGAAGAGAGAGCAACAAAGTGAGAGGTTCCTCTTGTAAGTCGAGATGATCGATTGATGTAAATTCCTCAAGTAGTAAAATCCTTTGCAACTCCGTGGACGTAGACAATTTGCTGAACCACGTAAATCTGTGTGTTCCGGTGTGTTACTGTTTTTTGGTATGAATTTTCTCGTGCTATTTTTCACTTCGTCAATGATCGTTCTCCTATTTCATTTCTATATACCACAACATTATCTTGAGGTCTTTAACACAATGCATTAAAGGTATGTCATTGCACATTATTTAGAACACTCTGTTAATCCACATATAAGACACTTCGTCACAGAATAGAGTACTTTGTTATTTCGCAATGTGCGTCGTTACTCCATATGAAAATTGTGTCGCTACTCCACAATATTCCCCAATGGTGATGAGTAGGGGCGACCAATGGTGGTTGACAATGGCCGACGAGCGGCGGTTGACCGTGGTCAACTACTACGAATGTTGGAAGCTATTATCCGGTCTTCAATTCAAAACATTATTGGAAATGAGTTCTTCCTCCTCCTTCCTCCAAGTGAAGAGAGGCATTTTCATCATTTAGTGAATAACCATCATAACCACTCGATCAAACAACTCATGTTGATGCCTTTTGATCAAATGTAGTTTTTTTTTTTTTATGATTTGATAACCTTAATGACCTCAAAATTAGGTGATTTTAAGCTCGTTGGATTCTTCTCGTCAAAACTTTTGATTTGAATATAAGTACTTCATACTTGAAGTCCATTTGACTCTCCACTTAACCACTCAAAGACTCCAAAAATGATTTAACAACTTGATGTTGGCTTGATTCAGCCCATACTCGATTAATTTTGGTATCATTGGGTTTGTCTTGTCGAGCCAATCAGTTTGAGTAACTCTATATATGACAAGAGCCAATCAGTTTGAGTAACTCTATATATAAATAACTACATATTTTTATATGTAATATCAATATATACATATATAGCAGCATTTTCATCAATATCTTATTTATCATGTAATTTTACTGTATTGTTTGAGACCTCAAACCCTTATAACTAAGGGATATTAAGGAAAGTTTGAATACCTTTTCAAGACTCCTCTTTTGTAGTAGCATAATAGACTCTAAATTCTCCTTTTCTCACAATTCTATGNCATGAATAAATAGCATAAAATCACCGAGTAGACTTGTTGTGTGCCAAAAAATACCTAATCTTGGAGTAACAATTTAGTGTCTTCGCATTGTATAAAATCAATACACACATAGACAGTAAAAAGAAAATAAGAAGAGATGTCAGAAATTTCTACGTGAAAAATCAGGTAAGCGAAAAAATAATAGAGCACAGCTCAATAAAAATGATCCACTATGAGTTTTTAAATGTAAAGATAGAACCTTTTCTCGCAACTGAAAAAAATGGTTTTAATGGTACATTAACGACAACATATATCTGTGTATGATATACATAAATATTTGATGTATTCTAAATATATAGCTCGAGAGCAGTTGTTGTCATTGGGAGTTATCAGTTAGTGTGGAGCCCGATCAATTTCCCGCTCCCGCCTACCGACCGTAAATATTGAAAAGAAGTTCAAGCAGTAGTTCCTTGTGGCAGAAGGAATAAGAAAAAAGAAGAAGAAGATTGTTTTCTCTTGACTTCTTCTTGATGGTTTGTGGCAGAAGAGAAATTGAATTTATTTCTCTTGTAAGTTTATCTTCTTCGGTGTATCTTGATGTAGAGCTTTTTCGGTGTATCTCGATGTAGAGAGAGAAGAAGAGAGAGCAACAAAGTGAGAGATTCCTCTTGTAAGTCGAGATGATTGATTGGTGTAAATTCGCAAGTAGTAAAATCCTTTGCAACCTGTGGATGTAGGCAATTTGCCGAACCACGTAAATCTGTGTGTTCCGCTGTGTTACTATTTTCTGGTGTGAATTTTCTCGTGCTATTTTTTACTTCGTCAGTGATCGTTCTCGTATTTTATTTCTATATATCACAACATTATATTGAGGTCTTTAACACAATGCATTAAAGGTACATCATTGCACATTATTTAGAACACTCTGTTAATCCTCATACAAGACACTTCATCACAGAATAGAGTACTTCGTTACTCGAGTAGAAAAGTGCATTGCTACTCCACAATATTCCTCAATGGTGATGAGTAGGGGCGATCAATGGTAGTTAACAATGGCCGACGAGCGGCAATCGACGGTGGTCGGCGACTACGAATGTTGGAAGCTATTATCCGGTCTTCAATTCAAAACATTATTGGAAATTGGTTCTTTCTTCTCTTTCCTCCTCCTTCCTCCAAGTGAAGAGAGGCATTTTCATCCTTTAGCGAATAACCATCATAACCACTTGATCAAACAACTCATGTTGATGCCTTTTAATCAAATGTAGTTTTTTTTTAATGATTTGATAACCTTAATGACCTCAAAATTAGGTGATTTTAAGCTTGTTGGATTCTTCTCGTCAAAACTTTTGATTTGAATATAAGTACTTCATACTTGAAGTCCATTTGACTCTCCACTTAACCACTCAAAGACTCAAAAAATGATTTAACAACTTTATATTGGCTTGATTCAGCCCATACACAATTAATTTTGGTATCATTGGGTTTGTCTTGTCGAGCCAATCAGTTTGAGTAATTCTATATATAAATAACTACATATTTTTATATGTAATATCAATATATATATATATTATAACAGCATTTTCATCAATATCTTATTTATCATGAAATTTTACTGTATTGTTTGAGACCTCAAACCCTTATAACTAAGGGATATTAAGGAAAGTTTAAATACCTTTTCAAGACTCCTCTTTTGTAGTAGCATAATAGACTCTAAATTCTCCTTTTCTCACAATTCTATGCTCTACTTTTTTTGTCTATTTCTTCAAGTAAATTAATTGATTCAAAAACTTATTTGGAATTTTCATTTTTTAACAGTTATTCATGCTGTTTTAACATATCATAGTCCAAAGTTTGTTGAACTATAAACAGAAAATATATATTAAAAAAAAAACCAGTTGGAAGCTAGCTGTTCTTATTTAAAAATGCTTAGCCTATGAGTACATAAATAGGAATATAATTTTATATTTGTCTTAGTAATCAAGTACTGAAATTATAAATTTCAAAGATGACGTTAGCCAAAATCTTCATATGTTTCTGAATGTCTGCTTACTTCTTATTATTCTAAGAGAATCATATGCAGACTTCCTCAATTAAATAGCAAGGAAAATGTGGAGCATGGCATTGAACATCTGAACTGCTTATAAGAAGTTGGCTCCCAGCTGTATAACAATGCAGAATCTGTTCAATAATACCTCTTTTTTAATGGAAATCATTGAAATATTAAAATAATGATTTAGTTCCAACTTATAAGCAATAACAGAATGTTTAAACAAAGGAGAGAGAGAATATTACTTGAAGGAAAGTATTTCAGAACAGTGATTCCACTTTTTTGGTGCTATGGGAAGTAGTTAATAAGACTTGTTCTATAGAGTTATCATGCAACAGATTGTGATAGGATTAGAAATAAGTTGGTATTTGTACTGAGCAAAAACTAAAGGTCTGAAGGAGACTTTGTGGATTTGCATTAATTTTTTAGAACAAGTCTAGAAAATTATTCATATTTTATAAGTTCATCTTCTCTAATTAAGAGAAGAGTTGACTTTTGTAAGCTCATATTTAAGTATATGGACCCTATTGGTTTTCTTCTTCCTCTTCTTCTTCAGTTTTTCATTTAAAAACTCTCTTTTATGAGATTGCCTATCCATATATGCATGGATATTTGTGCAATGACAAGAACAAAAAAACAAACTTTATTGCCAAAGTTTTTTTCAGCATGCAGCAATTTGACTCCATTTAGGAGAAGCATCTCCAGCATAGATGAGATATAGAATTAAATTCTTCAGCTCTTGTGAGAGAGTCGCTTGAGATTTTGTTTTGATTGTAAATTTACATTGTAANTAGACCCTATTGATTTTCTTCTTCTTCTTCTTCTTCTTCTTCAGTTTTTCATTTAAAAAGTCTCTTTTATGAAAGTGCATATTCATATATGCATGGATATTTGAGCAATGACCAGAACAAAAAAACAAACTTAATTGCCAAAGTTTTTTTCAGCATGCAGCAATTTGACTCCATTTATGAGAAGCATCTCCAGCATAGATGAGATTTAGAATTAAATTCTTCAGCTCTTGTGAGAGAGTCGCTTGAGATTTTGTTTTGATTGTAAATTTACATTGTAATTTCATCAATTTTAAAGTTTTTAGATTTTTATTTTGTAAAACTTGTAATTTAAAATGTGCATAAATAATTCTTTTTTATTATTTTATACACTTTTTTAAAGTATTTCCGAGCTAATTCGAGCCAAATGAACTCAATTGGAACAAATTGAAAAATTTTGAACTTATTAAAATGAAATAAAAAAAATTAGTTAATTACGAGCTATTTTGAGCTTAAAAGAACAATTCGAACAAATTGAACCGAATATGAACATAATTTTTTTGAACAAATTCGAACACGGACCGATTTCAAACACAAATCATTTTAAATGAGCCGAATACGAACAAGAGCTCAGCTCGTTCATGTTCGACTTGTTTAGACCCTTATCAATGTCCTCCAACATAAACAAAATAGTTTTCCTTTTTATTGAAATATTTAATTAAGGGGTCATTTGGGGCAGTTTATTTGGTACGGTGGCGTTTTGAAAACAATCCTCATCTGTTTGGGTAAACTGCATTCTGGCAGCTTATGCGTTTTCAAGACAGTTTTTTGGCAACGGTATGACTTTTCCAAAAAAATAAAAAATTTGTAATAGCCACTGCACCTAGCTTATCAACAGATTATTTAATACTTATTTGAATTTGGACTATGCGGTCATCATTTTATATAAGTTTTTTTAGATTCAAATATTAGTTCATTGGTTCCTTCTATCATTCATTCTCTATCCAAAACTTTGTCTATAGAGAATTACTATCATCCACAAGAAATTATTATTAATATTTTTTAAATATGACAAAAAAGAATGTTCTTTTGAGCGTAATTATGCCGTTTAGTTACAAGTCCAATAAAAATATAAAAGATTTTGTTACCCAAAGTCCTACTCCCATAGGACTTAACATATTCCTTCTTTAGTGCTTTATGGGAGAGATTATTGCGTGCGGTGTTCGATCCTGGCCGTAGATCACGGTGATCTACGGTCAGGATTATTTCCGTTTTTAAAAAATAAAANAAAGTATTTCCGAGCTAATTTGAGCCAAATGAACTCAATTCGAACAAATTGAAAAATTTCGAACTTATTAAAACGAAATAAAAAAAATTAGTTAATTACGAGCTATTTTGAGCTTAAAAGAACAATTCGAACAAATTGAACCGAACATAAACATAAATTTTTTGAACAAATTCGAACACGGGCCGATTTCAAACACAAATCATTTTAAACGAGCCGAATACGAACAAGTGCTCGGCTAGTTCATGTTCAGCTTGTTTAGACCCTTATCTATGTCCTCCAACATAAACAAAATATTTTTCTTTTTTATTGAAATATTTAATTAAGAGTCCATTTGGGGCAGCTTATTTGGTGCGGTGGCGTTTTGAAAACGCACCTGATCTGTTTGGGTAAACTGCGTTTTGGCAGCTTATGTGTTTTCAAAAAGCTGAAAAACACTGTTTTCACACCGCACCTACTTGACAGTTTTCTGACAGCGGTATGACTTTTCCAAAAAAATAAAAAATTTGTAATAGTCACTGCACCTCAGCTTATCAACATTATTTAATACTTATTTGAATTTGGTCTATGCGATCATCATTTTATATAAGTTTTTTAGATTTAAAGATTAGTTCATTGGTTCCTTCTATCATTTATTCTCTATCCAAAACTTTGTCTACAGAGAATTATTATTATTTTCTTAAATATGACAAAAAAGAATGTTCTTTTGAGCGTACTTATGCCGTTTAGTTACAAGTCCAGTGAAAATATAAAAGATGTTGTTACCCAAAGTCCTACTCCCATATGACTTAACATATTCCTTCTTTAGTGCTTTATGGCACCTTTAACTTGTTTTCTTTTGTTAAAAGAGTTGATTTATAATTTTAGAATTTGTCTTGTGTTTTATTGTAATGTACTATTTAGTAAAATTGGTACCATCTTATAAGATCATAGATTAATCTACTTTGAATGTGGAAGGTAGTTTATCTTTTCCTTCTACCTAGTAGTGTTCTATCTTCACCAAACATATTTGTAGAATGTCTGGTATTTATGAAGCATTGGAGACTTGTAAGCTATTTTATAAGAAAGATGAGGGTTCTTTTTGTAATTTTTATAAGAAGGTTTGACGANGGGAAGTCGCGACCTTCCGTGCGAACTGTTCCCGCGATCCGCAGCTCGCAAATCTTCGCGAACGTCCCGCCCAACATTCGCATCTCCCACCACTCCTTAGTCGTTCACCCTTCCTGCTCGCGATAAAAAGCTTCAGACATCTCTCTTTCAGTTTTAGTCACTTTTTGTGTTCTTCTTTGGGCTTCCTTGGGATAGAGGAAGAGAGGTGCAATGTGTACTTCCTTGTGGTGAAGGAAGAAGAAAGAAGAAGGGGAAGATTATTCTCCTTTGGCTTCTTCTTGGTGGCTTATGACAGAAGAGAAATTAGGTTTATTTCTCTTGTAACGTTGTCTTCTTCGGTGTATCTCAATGTATAGCTTTTTCGGTGTATCTCGGTGTAGAGACATAAGAACAGAGAGAGAATAACAGAGAGCAACAAAGTGAGAGATTTCTCTTGTAAGTTGAGACGATAGACGGGTGTAAATTCCTCAATTAGTTAAATCTTCTGTAACTCCGTAGACGTAGGCTATTTGCTGAATCATGTAAATTTGTGTGTTCCGTTGTGTTACTGTTTTCTGGTGTGAATATTCTCGTTCTATCTTTTTTTTCATCAAAGATCTTTCTCCTATATATATATATATATATATATATATATAATTTTTAAATAATCTAATTGAATACAAGGCTAACAAAGATTTATAATCAATTAAAATTATTAATTAAAAATACATTAAATTATATTTAAATGAATATTTTAATATAAATAATAAGATTTAAATCTCGCCTTTTCCATTAACATCCTACAACTGTGTAGCTAGAGAAGTCAAAACGGCTCATTGTTCACGAAAAACTCATGTTTGGCTAGCTAAGCAAACGAACTGAACACTAATAATTTTTTCTGGCTTGATATATTAATAAATCGAACAGGAACAATAAATAGTATCTTTTAATGAACCAAATCCGAGCCCGCTTAAGCTAGGCCCGTTCACACCCCTAATTATTTCTTACGTACATCTCTTGAATAATTATATAATATTTTTTTGTTTGACCAATTTGATATTTTTTTGGTATAAATTTCTTCCTAATATTTTCCAAGAAAAAAAAAATATATTATTATTCAAAACTGGCTGAGTATTTGATCTAATACAATATTGCGTTCAATTATTGCAGTCGAGTTCTATTCACATTGCAGAAATTCAATGAAGCCATTTTAGAGGAAGAGACGGACGAAGAAATTGGAGATAGTGATGATGTGAATGAGGATAGCGATCAGATATTGACCCAGTCAACATACTTTTGATTACTAGCAAATATTTTTTACAGATTTACCTACATACCACTCAATTCTTACGTATTTACACATCTAACACCTAAAAATTCAATTTTTAAATATATGTCACCTTATCCATACATTAATAGACACGAAAAGAAGTATTTCACTTGAAAAAAAGTTAAAGTAGTGATATTTTTTTTATGTGATACGAAGTATTTGGGTGGTATAAATGTAAAAAGATAAAATTTAGGCCTCAGATACATAAATACACAAGAATTGAATGGTAAGTATGTAAATTCCCCAATTTTTTTTTTCATTTTCTGAATTGTAAATATGTAAATTATAGCTTGAATGTCTCATTTTGTGCCATGTGGATACATTAGAGTGTTTGCTAGAAAGAACACTGTTATAATTAATTAAATGAGAAGTTGTTTGGGGGGGTTTAATAGTTGTTGATTAAAAAATTGATTCTGGATTTGTTACTTCTTAGTATTACAACAACAACAAAGCTTTAATCCCACTACGTGGGGTCGGCAACATGAATCATTTTTCTCCATTGCGTCATATTTAGTGTATCAAAAGGATTCATGTCATCATTTTTTTTCGACAAGTTTTACGCAGGCTGCCGACTACCTAACGCAACCCTCCACTTTTCGCATCCGGGCTTGAGACCGGCAACGGCAGTGACAAGTTTTACTTCTTAGTATTATGATCCTTTAAAAATTAAAACTATCAATTTTGCCTAAATGTGTAAGATAAATGTAAATATCAAACTAATACTAGCTTATTAAACAAAGAGTTAGAAATGTAAATATCAAATTATATGTGCTAGTTGTGTAAATATTACAAAATTAATTATATCCGGATATGAAGATATATACATATTTTCATTGGATAACATCATAACGAAAATGATGTTATTAATACAAATAATGAGTGGATATGATCGAAGACAAAGATATGCTTTTTAATTTTCCATAACTTAATTAAAAAAAAACAAATTTGTTATTTACAAATCAAAGTATTAAATGTATAAATACATAAAAAAAATATGTGGTATGTATGTAAGATTTTCTAATTAAATTATGGCTATTTGGTATAGTTATATGTATAAATACTTGTAGAATTATTATAAAAAAATATTTTTAAATTGCTGGTTATTATTGACTTTCTTACTTTTAAAAAGTCAATTTTTTTTTTTTTTATATTTATCACATTGTAATATATTACCTTATAAAATTTTTCAAAATAATATTTAGCCAAACAAATGTCATCATATCAAATAAAAAAATATCATGATGTTATGCCTTATGTTTTAGAGGTTAGATTTGTAAATATATAGGAACTAAATGGTACGATTATATAAGTAAATCTTTCAATGATAATTAGTTGCTATGCAATTAACATGCCAATTACATTTCTTAAACATCATTAATTAGTCAAAAAGCTTTTCATTTCAACCATTACAAAACGTATAAATAATTTAAAATAAAGCTCAAATCTCGATGATATACATGATATTTAATAATAGGATGATATTATATTGAATAATTCATGTATATATATGTATGAAACCTCAAAAGAGAGCTTAAATAAATAAATAAATAAATAAATAAAAAAAAGCTTTGCTTAGCCATTTGTGGCTTCAATGCAGGTAGAATAGAGCAAAATCGTCAGGCTGGCTAACTAATCTGCCACAATAAACGTAAAGCATTCAAAAGCTACACAATCAGACAAAAAAAAGGGGCATTAATATAAGAAATATCTTATGATAATCATACTGTTAGCTAAATAATAAACGACTAATTAATGATTTTTAGAACATTAACTTTGCGAAGACATGGTGCTGAGAAAACTAACCTTTATTATAATGATCATCACTTTGTCAAAATAGTTTTTTTGATTGGCGGGGATCTACATACATACTTCAAAAGTATCATATATTTACATATCTACCAACTAAATTGTTTAGTGCGAACAAGAAATGTGCTTCGCGTGAAAAATAAATTGATTCACGAATCACAGAAAATTGCTAGAAAATTACTGCAACTGAAATAATGAATTCGCCGCTCTACTCCCAAGGATGTAGGCATTTTTGTCAAACCTCGTTAAATCTCTGTGTGTTCTTCTGGTTTTGTGACGATTTCTATTGTTTCGCCCTAAATTTCTCAACAAATTTTCATGTTTATTTGCATAAAATCTGAATTTTTAAAGTCACATAAAAAATATTATTAATATTAACTTTTTTAAGAAAATTACATAAATAAAATTTGATGTCGATTGAGTCATAATAATAATAATTAAATCAACATGCATGCCACACAATTATTAGGTATTTATAAATCGAATGCCTAAACTTATACATTTAGTTATATATAATAATTTGATGTCATAATTCTACGCATGCAAAGGTGTATTTAACATTTAAAAGTAAGTAAAAGAGGCTTTTTTTTTTCATATACTGTTAATGATTTGAGTGCTATGAATATAAATATGAAAATTTTGATGTTAGAGATGCAAAGACATAAGAATTGCATTATATGCATGTAAATGTCCCTATAAAATTGTATTTGATACGCTTGTTAAGATGATAAATATTGGATGAATGAATATGATCCACTACTTGCTTAATATCTTGAATTCAAATATGTTTAGGAGACACACCTAATGATTAGAGAGCAAAAGAGCAGAGAAAACACTATAATGAACTGTAAAATCACATAACATTTATTCACAAAATGACCTCCTATTTATAGAGGAGGGACCTGCAAGATTTCATGTGTACCTCTGGTAAAATAGGAAAGGTAGGGGGGTATTTTGGGTAATATATAGTTATAAGGTCGGGAGCATGAGTAGGTATTCGGTTCGTTTACGATCCAGGTGGCCATTGCCGAAGAGTTGACCAAAAGTTGCCATGGACGATCTTGGCGCCACAACTGGCCATTTTCATTTTTGGGCTCAGTTGGAAGATTTTGGCACCACCGCCACAGCTAGCCATTTTTATTCTTCATTCGACCGAAAAATTCTTGGCATCCATGCTGATCATCTCTTCTACCGGACAATCTTGGCATCAGAATTGACTGTTTTAGTTTGCTTGAGAGACGTATGTCATTGCTGGTATTTATTTGGGGCAGCGGAGCCAAGTTTTATCCATTCATTTACATGGGTCTCAGTTGCTTGGTCATACGTTAGTTTATGCTCCCTCTCTATGGGAGGTGCTCGTTGTTCCAGAACAGCACGTGTTCGGCTCGTTCGTTAAGCTTAAAGAGCCGACGACGAACAAATTTTTAAACTCGAAATATAAACGAGCAGAACACGACCAAACATTTGTTTGCTCGTGTTCGACTCAAATTGACTCGAAAAGAAATAAATACACACACACATATAATACATATTCATAAAATTAAATATTATATATTTTAATTAATTAAAACTTTTTAAAATAAAAAAAATTATCAAATTTTAAGAAATTAAATATTATAAATTATAATATATAACAAATTATTAATAAATATTACTTATATAAATATTATATATTTATATAATATATGTTATATATTTAATATAATATATTATATATTAAAAAAAAAAA